>JAWWEE010000105.1:1723581-1937547 GCA_035221455.1 Xenops minutus | reverse complement strand
TCAGCCTTTCCTCACAGCAGAGCTGCTCCCTCCTCTGATCACCTTGATGGCCTTGTCTGGCCTTACCCCAGCAGATCAAGCTGCTGGAGGCAGCTCTGCAGGTGGGGCCTCCCCTGAGTGGGGCACAGGGGCAGAATCATCTCGCTCAAACTGCTGCCCCAGTGCTGGGGATGAGCCCAGGGAATGAGGGAACATATTTTGGAATAAGATGGTCACTGGTGAAATAGTAGGTTTTGGGTCTGGATGCCCAATGCAGGATTATTGGATTATAAAACCTCAGACCCCTTTAAACTCTTTTGTGTCAGGCATCACAGAATTGAAGTTCATGGTACTTCAGCAAGTGAGTTCTCAGTGAGCCTCACCTCTGCTTAAGGGCAGGATTTGCAGGAAGAGGATGGCAGAGGATTTTCCTCTTCTCATGGGGAGTGTAACAGGACTGCACACTGCTGTGTACCCTCTGTGATGCCACCAATGAAGGGCCTTAGTGCCATATGGGAGCACTGCTCTCTAGGTGAAGGGGAGGATACAACTGTCTTTCACTTCTGCATGTGTTGTATTCATTACCATGACATCCTATTCCTGTTTGGAAATGATTTTTATCCCATTCGAGTCAATGAAAGTCTGCACAGAAGTTACAGAAATTGGATAGAAGTTCTGTTAAGGATGAAAGCAAAGATTTTCAGATTTGATGGTGGGAGTAGCATGCAAAATTCCTTCTGAAAGAGGACAGGCAGCAGTACAAGCAGCACGTGTACTTTCGAGGTGCTGTTGGTTCTTGTTCCACTCTGTGATGCTTCCTGAAAAATCTAAGCAGGACTGGCCAAAGTTATTTTTAAAAAAGAAAGGTCTGCAGTGTGAAACACTTTTTGCCTTGCTTTTAACATCTCTCTGTAGTTCTCCCTTGTGCTCTTTCCATCCCAAGCAACTTTAGGGCAAGCTTGAGTCAGAATAGCATTTATTCCTTCTCTGAGGTTGGAATTTGGATTCCCCTCCCATGGAGAGCTCAATTCCAGCAGCAAATCTGAAGTAAATTTGCTGGTTACTATTAAGATTATAATTAGTCAGTTAAGAGTAGCCAGAAAACAGGAATTAAAATGTTGAGGTGTGATGCTTTGATAAAAGTTTTTGGCTGGAAAATTAATGATTCAACTATATGGAGAACTATGGAGAAATCTGAAGCCATGTGCTGGGCTGGGTGTCTACTCAAAAAGATTTCACAGGTATTGAAGAGTCGCTTAGAACTTGCTTTCCGTAACAAGTTGTTTTAAACATTTTTACCTGAGAAACAAATACTTTGCTGCTGTGAAACAAGAGTCACTTGATCTTAGAAATCTTAACCATAAACCTCAGAAAGACCTTGTGTCTTGCTGTAGGAGCTGCTGCGGTTTCAATGCCCCAGCCTGTCATTGCCGACACGCTTATCTCTCCGCAGTGATACACCTCAGCAAGGCATCTTGTCCCAGGAAGTGTCTCTCCTGCTTTTGCAGTTGCAGCACACCATTGTTTCTTGTTCTAGCAAGGAGTGTTTCATAGCCAATGTGTCTCCTTCCCATTCTTTCTCCCCTTTGTCATTCCCTGGGGCTTTACCAGCCTGGTTGATAAATGTTCATCAGCATGCTGTGGATTACCTCATCCTAAGATAAGAACTCAATACACAATTACAATTCTATTTCCAAATAACAGTTGGCCAGGCTGTAATGCCTTTCCTCTTCCTAGGAGAAGAATATTTGATTTGAACTCCAGCGTCAAGTCCAATGGGTTTTAATTCATTATTACTTTTTCAGTACTTCCCTTCTTTAATTTTCTTCTAGTTTTCATGGACATATTCCAAAGATTGCTGTCCCACATCTGAAGTTCTTTGCATAAAAAAAGCCTGTTCTCCAAGATCGTGAGATGAATGATACCTGTGTCTCCTAAATGTTAGCAGGGTTACTAATGCTGCTTTGTCTCCACATGTATTAACGGTAGGACTGCTTTAGAGATGTCTTTTCCATGTGGAAAAATCCTTCCTCTGTTATTTTTGATGTATGTTTTATCCAAGTTTCTTTTGTGAGAAGGTTGCAACAAGAAACAAAAGCAGCAACTATTATAAAGGGGAATTTCAACATCTGAAATGATGTTTCATTTTTTTTAATCAATGATACTTTCTGATCCACAATCAGCATGTTTGGTTTGGGATTTTCATTGAATTTCATTTCAATGAAAACTCCAGAATTTTGCCAACAGTTGGATTGTGCTAGTTGAAGAAGCCAACTTCTTCAGCAGAAATCTTGCCCAGTTCTACTCAGCAATGCTGGCAAAAACTATTGGATCCTGCAGAAGTCCCCTTCAATCAATGAGAAGGCATCTTCAGCTCTGGACTTGCTTCTGTTTCTGTAACCCTGACCCACATTGCTGCTGCTCTACCCAAGGATCCTGCTGAGAGCAAACCTTCCTCAGCGTGGTGTTGGAATTGCCAGTGGTGCGTTATGGTGTCAGTGTAGGTGAGACACAGTTTGGAACAGCAGTGTCTGCAGGCTGGAGGTTGGTTTCTGAGGAACATCTCAGGACAACTGTGGGACACTTCATTTGTCCTAAATCTAGTTCTCCTTGCAGGAGAGAGCTGCAGCATGAGTAGGACCCATTTCTAGCCTCTTTGCCTGCTGAAATGCTGCTGTCCACCCTACTGGAACCAGCAGAACCCATTGTGGAAATGTGTGTTGGATACTGGTCCTGTCCCTTGGTCTCAGCATTGAGTTCAGAGCGATGGCTCTTGAGCAAGGGCTTGTCCAGGTGAATAATAGTATGTCACAGACAGGTTCCTAATGAGCTGTTAATTTTAGGATTTCTGGCTAATTGCCAGATAGACACTTGATTGACTTTATAGTGAGTACAGCTCATTTCAGCCACTAGAACTGCTAGGACTGTCAACTAGTCTTGCTGAACCAAAGCATTAAGAAGCCATGAGTCAAACTTCTCAAACCATACCACTGGTTAAAAATGATGAGATTTTGTGAATAACACCTTGTGGGTGTTTATTTGACTGGTGGTTGTTCAGGTTCATGTTTCTATGCTTCATTATCTGCAGCTGTGGGAGTTAGAGTTTTACTATTTTGTTTTTTTCAAATAGCAGCTCTGATCCTCTCCCTTGAGACTGTCTCACCCATGTCTGTGTTTACAGAGTTTTGTAAAGGTCTTAAAAATCAAATTTGCAGAGAGCTTTTACCTTCTGGCCTATCAAGTTTCACTTCCAAACTTGAGCATAACTTCCCCTGAAAATTCTAAAGACAAGCATTTGGGACTGGAAATTCATTATCATTTTAACTTGGTTCACATGGCATGAGATAGAAATTATAATCTAGGAAATTATATGATTTTGTGAGGATTTTGTGGTCCAGCATGAGTACCATCCATGTGAAGTGTGCCAAGAAAGCCTGCCATGATTTCTTAAAATGTGTGTTGGATACCAGCACATTGTGTTCCCACTGAAGGCAACGAGGAGAAAAAGAGTCCTCAGGGGGCACATCCAGCATTTCTGTTAGGGAATTTGCTGCATATCTGCAAATTATAATATATTTTAGATGAGCAGCTTTGAGCAGTCTGTGTTAAGAAGATATCAGATGTTTTACAATATTCTCTCTCGCAACCTATTTTTGTAAAACGTTTTAATCCTTTCTTAGTCAGACCAAATTCAACAGAAGCTTTGCCTGAGTAAGGAGTATGGAAGGGGTCTCTGAGGGGCTTGGAGGTTTTCCTGTGGGTGAGCACATCTGTGAGCACATCCTGCACTGACTATTTAATGGATCATACCCATCTTTCAGCACAAGGGACTAACCATTTCCAAAAGGAGGTCTGGGTAGGCCTGCTCTTGTGTAGTATTCCAAGCTCATAGAATTCGGGGTTTGGTGAGCAGTGGGCAAGGATCAGCATGTGGAGACACCTCTAGGAGAACATTCTGTGATGTCCCTTCTTAAAGGGACTCTGCTTTCCTCACAGCTCTTCCTTTTCCCAGCTGTTGTCCACTTGGACATCCAGGGAGGCATTCTTCCTGAAAGGCAGTGTTTATAGTAGGGAGGTACTAATGCTGGGCAGAATGGAAGGCCATGCCATTATTTTCTTTTTGTTCTATTTAAATAAAAGAGATTTCCCTTTCAGAAGTTATCCTAATTTGATAATTATTAAAAGCTGAATAATGCTGGGGTGAGTCTCCTCTTCAGCCCCTGATCTCTCCATTCTGCACCTCTGCACGCACAAGCCAAATGAAGCTGCAGTGTCTCTTTTTGGTTTGTAGAAGGCAAGAGAGAAAGTACTTAATTCCTGCTGTCTGTGGCTTCTTGGTAAAATGCCAGTTTGTGGAGTCCCAGACTTGCTCTGGGAACTTCTCTGCTAACCAGAGATGTACAGGTGGTTTCTCTTGTATTCCAGGACTCTCCAGGTGTGTGCAAAGTATAAAACAGGCACTGATGCTGGCGAGATATTCATGCCAGCTCCTGTCCTTTCATCTGCAGTTGGTAAGGAACCTCCTTTGAAAAGTTTTTTTACTAGAAGAAAGTCTCTCTGAAGGATCAGTGCCATCACAGGGAAAGGAAATGTCTTGTAACACAGGACATCTCCCACCTCCATCTCTTTCATCCCCTACCAGAAACTCCACTTCAGCACCCAAAGTATCCTCAAATGCAGCATGTACTATCTTGTATTAGGCTCCCGTAGATACGGTAACATGCAAGAGGAGCTCCAAGGGCTTTAGACTGAAGTGAAGATCGGGGTTAGGTGGGGGTTTCATACCCCAAACGCTCTGGGCTTGTGTGTAGAAGTCTCTGACATTTTGGTGTCAAAGCTTTCTAGAGGGAAGTAAAATAGGAATGCTTTTTCTCAAGTCAGCCCTTGGTAAGAACTCTGCAATTCCATCAAAAGGAATTTCTTGTCTAAAGACAAAACATCAGATTGTTTTCTTGGTCTTTCTTATTTAGGTTTAATTTAATTTTTCCTTTGAAAAAAATCAGCAGGAAATTACTGCATTTAAAACCCCAGGAAATCTTTTTGTTTCTTTAAACCTTTTGGTAGAAAATCTTTCTCACTTTCCTCTGGTTGTGATCGGAATCTCATCAGCATTTCTCAGGTGTTATCTAGATCTAATCTGAGCAGGCACAAGGAGATACTTGAAGCCGTCGCATTGGCAGATGTATCTGAAAAGCATTCCCTGGAACAAGCTCCGTGCAAGTTGGTGGGGGAAGGGAGAGGAAAACTTAATTTTAAGCTGTTTGGGAGAGGCACTGTCATTATGTGCTGTATGCATTAAATGCAAACACAGAACAGGTTCAGGTCTGTGGCTGGTGCTCTTAGGTGTGACAGCAGTACAAATGAAATAATAAGATCAGGTAATCTCAGTTGGTCATTAACCCTGCAGTAAATGCCTGTTTCATTTACCAGGTAGGAGCACTCAGGGACCTCAGCTGAAATTGGCACCTTATTGTGCTAAGCATACACAGACACCTAATTAAAGACAGTCCCTTTCAATGAAGTGGTTTTTTGGTACAGATGGGCAAGACAGATAAAGGATGGGAGTGAGAAAGCATAATCATCCCTGTTCCTCAGAGGGGGAGCTGAGGAACTCTGGTCTCACAGGACTCTACCATAGGTTTCCTGTGCTATCCTGGGACGTGCTGGGGGTTAGCAGGGTCTCACACCCCAGCCCTGGGCTTCAGCCACAAGGCCATCCTTCCCCTCCATCAAGTTTCTTGTTACTTAAATAGAAACCTCAATTTACATGTTCCTTGTTCCTCTTAAAAAAAAGCACCCTGACCATTTTGGTTTCTCTCATCCTCTCAGTGTGTTAGTCATCATTTAAAATACACACAATGATTAAAATGAGTCTGATCATGTTCAAGTACAATATTTCAGGGAGGCTACTTGGTATGACTTGCATGAGGACATGAAATGCCAGAAGGACCAGTGCAATCAACAGCAAACCTCTGTGCCAAAAAGAGTGGGTGGGGCCATGTGCCGTATACAAGGGATTCATAAATGTTTACTATAATTTGCTGCCTGATTATATTTGACCTCTGTGGGTTGGCACATGTACTGATTTATTGCATCCATGCTATCTTAATTACTAAGGACACAGCTGAGAGCTTTTTGAAATTAAAAGGGACTTATTTTCCTCAATTACTTAAGTGCAGAGGCTCAGGCACATACGCAGTTGTATTTTTCTATCAAGAGAATATATGATTTGTACAGCCAGTTACACTTGTTTGTGGTTCCCTGGACTTTGGGTATGTGCAGAGGCAGGCACTCGGTGCTGGCTCATACAGATATGTTTACCAAGACTTAGCAAACTTTTCCTTCTCCCACTGCTGGTCCTGCTTACAAAATATTGCTCTTCCGGGTCTCAGCTGGAACTGGAAGGCAAAATGAGGAAAGTCTCTGAAAGGTTGCTCCCAGTGTTTTTCTAGCCCAGCTGGATGCAGGTATTATTGGAGACCTCATGAGAAGGATTATTCCAACAATATTTTCACTCTGGCTTCATGGACTAAGGGACACAAACAACTTTTAAATAAGTATCCAAACTTACCCTTGCTTAGCCAAAGTGAGACACTGGAACTTTTGATGCAGCCCTGCTAACGTGTACATTGTTGGGCCGCTTTAAGCGAATGACACTGAGTAGTTGTGTAACAGGTCAGCAGCAATTCACAAGTGCTTGGGTTTAATTTTTTTCATAGTTCTCATGTTGAAAATGTCTCTGAATAATCAAGTGAAACATTAGGGAAGCTGGTTTTCTGTCAGCCATAGCCCTGTCTTGACTGTTGCAAATTTAGGCAAAGATGATGAGAAGCGGTTTGCAATTTGAAGTTCCCTGTCTGGGACTTGAGACTTCCTCAAAGGCTCCACCTTTTAGAGGCCCTCTCAGTGTAGCCTCTTAAAAGTGAAGAGTCCAAATTGCTCCTACCTTTCTCTGACTCACTGTTGCACTTCCATGTGCAGATAAGATACATCACTGAATCTATGGATCAGAATTTGCAGACGCTCTCGCTCTGCTAAAGCACAGGTGCAGACTTAGGTACTTACAGACTTTATTCTTATTTCACATTAGTTGTGCTTACACAGAACTCCACTGCAGCTGGTGGCATTTTTCTTCATGTCAGGCAGCAGGGCAGTGCAGTGATTTTCAGCATCTGGTTCTGGGACCCCAAGAATCCTCTGCAGGATCCAAGACAAGTAAAATACTCACATCTCTTCTGTAAATGGAAACAAGTTGTGCACTGTGAACTGTTATACGAAAGGTGGTAATTCAATTTCTGTATATCTCCATGATAGTTCATCTCATGCTCATTCCAGGATTTAAAATACATAATGCAAGCACAATTTCATACAGCAGTGTGTTTCTCCCTTTAACAGATCCCTTGTTGAGAAAGCAGCTAAAACAAATCCAGGCTATCCCAGTCCCAGGTCTGTCTTCTTTTGCAGAGTGTAGGGAGGAAAGGGAGAGACTGAAATACCCCTGTGTGTGTGAGCTGCTCTCAAAATCCCAGCTGCTGTAGGACAAACCAAGCATGACCCCCTCAGTCCAACCTTCCAGCCCCCCTTGTTGTCACACGTCTTGTGCTGCTTCTGACAGTACAGCACAGAGAGGGGAACAGTCCCCTGGTCACCCCCTGTGCACCTACATGGAGGTGTGATTGCAGTGCAGATAATCAAATAACAACCAGCTTTAATCTTCCCAGGGCTTAGGGCAGGCTGGGCAAGCCCGCCCGGGATGCCACATGCATATGCAAGAGCTGGTGCCTGAACACAGTGTCTCCATGGCTTAAGGTCTCCAAAGGAGCCACGTTGGAGCTGGTCAGTGTGCTGCTGCTGTGGCTTTGACTGCAAGGCAAAGTCACAGCTGCAAGTTGAGGTGTTGGAAGGTCTCTGTACAGAATTACTATGAACATGCTCCCACTTCTGTCCAAACCACAGGATCCATTGCTCTCACTGCTGTGAATCCTGAAGGACTTGGAATGTGCAGGACATCTCTCTGTGTAGGCAGAGGTGGATCTAGCATTCTTAATGGTCATGCCAGAAGGCCAAAATGACCTGGAAACAGAGTAAATTGCCAATCCAGACCCATAATAATAACAACAACAAATACTTTTCACTAGATCAGGATCTGTTTATAGATCTGTGTAACAAAAGGGTATTCAATACATAAGACCTGATCACAAAGAAAAGTGGGAGACGGGCAAAAAAATTTTAAACTTGAGACAACAAAGGAGAGAAAACTGAAGTGTTAATATGCAAATACATATGGACAATGTGTATGCAGATACACCTGGAATAGGGAGCTGTGTCTTTGATTATACAGCACCAAAGGAAGAAGAGAATCATAAGGAACATGAAGCTTTCAAAGAGGCCCCTGTAACAAGTCAGAACTAACCCTTGGAGTGAGATTGGAGGGAAATCAGCCTTGTAGAAACCTAGAGAACCAGTCAGTAAAGAGTTGTGTAATTAAACCTTGAGTCCAATGGCAGCAGAGTCCTGCATGAAATCATGGCTCTACTGAAATCAGTGGCAGAAATCCCAGTGATGTCAGTGGAGAAGCTCCTGGCATTTCCCCATAGCAATCTCTCTGCTGGTTCCCTGAGCTGTGGGATTGTGTGGGTACCACAGTCTGCATGAGAAGCAAAGGACAGTAATAGGTAGATTCACATATGCACTGAAAGCATGTTTTTCAGAAATGTGGCTTTTTTTATTAGGCATGTTTCTTTGAAAAGTGTCATTTTCTTTGGGAAATGCCACTATCGCATCTAATCTTGAAAAACAGTAACTTTTCAGCTGAAGTAGATGACCATCCTGGAAAATGCCACTTGTCTCAAGAACCTGACCCAAAGGGGAAGCACAATTTCATTTCTGAAGGGACACCAAAGCCACCCTCTTGAAATCCCAGTGTTAAGGGCCTGGCTGGAATACTGCAGCCATGTGTTACCTCCATGTCAAACCTCACGGCACAAAACCCTGTTCTGTTTTATGAGCAATGCAGAAGCCGAACTCGGAGGCCTGCTTGGATAAAACCCTGTTTGTCCAGCTGCTGCATAGGAAAAATCAGCTTCTTCCCAGGATAAGCCAGCATCTTGCGTGTATTGTCACCTCTCCAAGGGTAACAGCACCCCAGGCGGAGTCCCTGGATGCAGGAACTGGACCGGGACCGACTGTGGTAGTCAGTAGAGGGGGGCAGAGAGCCACACATGGAGCTGAGCCCGTGCTGGGCTGTCCGGCTTGGAGAGCAGATGTGTGAGAAGTGGCGATTTGTGCTGTGTTTTCACAGTGCACTGGAGAGTTGGTCAGTGGGCAGAGACCCCATGTGCTTCGATCATACGGGTGGAGAATAATAGCTCAACAAAGGAGCATTGTTGCATAGCTCTAACTTAAAATAAAGGCTGGTTTTGCAAACCAAATTCAAAGCCATGACAGGCAAGACTTTTCATTCTATCTGCTGCTAAAAGGAAGATGCTTAAGGGCCTGTCTCCAAAGGGAAAATATGTGCTTATGTAATTGCATCTTTTCTGGCAAAGACAGAGTGCATTATTATTATTATTTATTATTATTGTTAGACATATTAGAACGAGCTGTATGCTGTAATATCCTTCATTGCAACCACATTGATTAGCACTAACTGAGAATGTAGTATAATATTAGCACGAGGCACACCGGACTCGTTGGGCCTGTCCTGTTTGTTACTAATTATGCATGTATAAAATATATCAAATGAGAGGCACAGCACCTGTAGAGATTCCCAGCACCTCCTGCTATGCCGAGGCAGGAGCTGCAGTGTCTGAGAGCTATAATCAAATCCTGCGAGCCTGTTTACGTTTTGAACTTACCAAATCTTCCCAAGTGGAATGCAGGGTCCGATTTCAGCCAAGGAACTGTTAGCAGTGAGTGAGAGTTAATGGATCAATCTGCTGTCTCTTGTCAGTGCTTTTACTGTTGACTTCTGGAATGTGTTTGATGAAAAGAAAGCAACTTCTTTAGACAGAAGATACAGATGTAGCATGTTAAGGTTGGGACCTACACGAACAGTAAAGCAATGTTATCAGTGTTTGGCTTCCCCATTGCTGCTTGCCAAAACTGACAACAGGATAGCAGCAAAGCATTTCCTATTTTAACTACCCTAACTGCACATTAACCATTTGCTCTGATTCTTTTTGGAGACACAGTCAGACATTGAACTGGTGTTATGAACGAAAGATGCTGGATATTTCATTGGGACTGTATTGTACAGCCCCTTGCTGCCTTTCTGTTGGCCAGTGGAAGCTGAATTAAAATGGAATTTGTAGGACATTCAGCAGAACTAAACCTGCTGGCTGCCTGTGCTTTCCGTGCTGCCCACCATGCAGATTTTATGGGATGCCCTCGTTGTCCCCGTATCCCAACAAGGCAGTCTGTGACTCGGACTGCAGTGTGATTTTGGGGCATGAGGTTGCACCCACCCAGCAGCATGCAGTGCTGTGTGGAGGTACCCAGGCTAGCTCCTGGGAATGCTGTGGCAAGGGCTATCCACAATCAGATTATATTCCACTCTTGGCTGACCAGTAGCCCAGCACCAGGATACTGCTCTTCTACCAGAGCCAGGGTGTTAATAGTCAGCTCTGATGTGCCTGCTCGGTACTGTGGATACCCTTGTGCTGTGTAGACATAACCACAGAGGCTAAACCCCAGATCCATGGAGGTATTTAGGCTTTTAACTCTCACTGAAATGAACAGGAGTTAAAAGCCTAAATACCTTTGGGGATTTGGGCCTAAGTGGCTTACAGAAAGCCTGTGGCACAGCAGAAGCTCAGGTATTTTGACTCAGAGGCCAGTGCCTCTGATATGAAATCATTCTTGCTCCCTACATCTGGTAGCAGTTTGCATTCACATTTCCCAGCTTGGGCCATCAAAAATATGCCCATGCTTAGGACAGGAGGTGAAGAATAATTTAGGTAATTGAAACTACAGCAGGAATGTGGTTCTGTCAGAGGGCTGTTGCCTGACCTGGAATTTAACCAGACAAGTAGGGATTGGGGAAACTGCACTGCAGCTCTCGCCTTTCAGGTGCACAGAAGGCAGTTAGTTTCTCTGGCAGAAGGGGGATAAATAATTGAGCTTATGTGTCTGTTGAAAAGGAAGCCATATTGCTGGGAATGAAAGCAGGAGACATGCCAAACACTTGCCTTGTTATCCACATGACTGTTTATCAGTGATAAGTAGAGCCGAGCCAATAATTCTTAATGGGTAATTCATATGATGAATATCTCCCCCTTACACTGTGTTTGAATGGTGTATGAACCAGCCATTACTTTCAAATATTTATTTACTAGTCACAATTATTTGTTTAATACTGTGAATAATTCATGGTTTGTGGAATGTTTTCAGGCACTTCTCTGAAAGTAGCCAATACCCAGGCTATTTTCATTGGGCAGAGAAGTAAATGTCGCCTTTTTCTGATTACGCCAGTGTTAACTGAGGATAACTTGAAGTCAAAAAGCTGGATCCTCCACTGATGTAATTTGGCATAGCTCCATTTTTTTTTCCATTGATTTCAAATGACCAGTGTTAATTCACACTAACTTATTTGATGGCCCTGAAAAAAAGAATTGTATGAAAGAAGAATGACTCCCACACCATATTGTCCCAGGACGGGCTAAATGTACTGCATTTCACAGTCACATCTTTTCATTAAAACACTCCTATGTAGAAATTCAAAATTCAGATTTAAAAATATCATTCTGCATTAATATCTCCATTACCTGTTGAGTAGCTTTGCAGTGAATTATGCTTGTGTGATTGTACACACAAAGTGACAGTTCTTGCAGAAATAGTCTGAGTTCAGTTTTTATTTTCAGGGCATGGGGGGAAATTGTTTTGAGGACAAATCTGTGGCTTGCGTTGAGGTTAACCTGAAAAACTTCCTTGTTCAGTGTGCAGGACTTTTCAGTCCCAGTATTACTTTTACCATTACAAAATCTACCCTTATATAAGTCTCACTGACGTCAGTGGAGCTTTGCCACTTGTATTTGCCTTATCAGATTTCCAATCCTTAAAGCTATTTGAGAAGACATTTTTAACTGCCTTCTCTGCAGTACCCAGCTAATGATGGGAAAAGCAGAGCAGGCAGTTGTGTTGGATTGTCTCTCTGATTCTTGCACCAGTTGTCCATGGTCTCCAAGGGGTGTATGCCAGAAGGATATGAAGCACCTCATGCCTTGCCTGTCTTCTGTATCTGTCCCTCTCTGTCCCATTTCCCTTTATTACAGTAGCAAGTTATATGTGGGGATACCACAAGAGAACCAGGTATGAATTAAAGGCTTAGTCCTTAGAAGCAGATTTCTAGGTGGTTTCTGTTTCCTGATTTCCAGAGCCACACACATTGCTGCAGATTTCCCAGCTGAATCTCTACATATCCATGTTTTTCTTCAGTATTTCTTGTCTAGCTCTACAGCAAAAACTGTAAATGCTGCCACACAGCTTGTCACCATAATGTGGCCATGGTCTTGGCTGTAGGATCCTTGTGTTCACAGCAAAGGCATTATTAATAGCACTTCCTAGAAAGAAGTTTTTCTTTCTTCTCCTTTGTTGTTGCTCTTTGGCATTTCCTCTCCGCTGATGCTATGGCTCTGAGAAATGCAAAAGCGTAAAGAAAAAAAATCACATTTCAGAAAGGTCTGTTGCTTTTTTTGCTGAAGTAGCACAACTAGTTTGAATGTTAAAGAATCTATGCAGACTAAATGTCCAGGTGCATGTCATTGCTCACTACATGTAATTTACTAATGAGTGGATCCAGACAAACAAACTGAGGATCCAGCATGCCCTCTGGCTGCCTACAAAAATGAGGAAAGATAATGAAGTGGTGTGAATCAGGGCCTTTCTGTAGCAGTGAGGCATGAAAAAACTGGAACACAACAGCTTTAGCTGTTAAGTACCAAATATTATCTCAATAGTTCTGTACCCAACCATGGGAGCAAATCAGTTTCACAAACCTTAATAGATTCACACAGTTGGCTGTTTAATATTTTTCATTTCTCAAGTTTCATGTTTCTGGATGTTTCCATTGTGAAATTTGTGTATGTTTGGGTTTTGGCCATGCAAAGGTGAGCGTGATTCTCAGAAAGGCACGGCTCCTGACCTTTCTTTAATCACAAGCAAATGCGGGTTGATGGATATTGCAGTAATGTTGGTCTCTTCTGTTGAGTGAACATTAGTGAATGGTCTTCTGAAAAACAGTGGGGTCTTTGTACCGCAGGCTGCAGCTCACTAAGAACACACCTGATTACACCAAGCTCTTTTTACACAGAGCCCTGCACAGTGTCAAGGGAAAATGTTTTATTGTGAGTGTAGGGAAGAGCAGATGCATAGGAGAAAGGACAAAAATGAGGAAAACCAACTGACTGGCTAAAACAGAGCACGTTTTGGGGATTGTTGGCAGAGAATGTCTTTGTCTTCCATCTACTGTGATAGTGCAACCTTCAGTCAGAAAGGACTGCTGTGATCTGAAAGATATGGTACCTTTTCATATAAAGACCTTCTAGCCAGTTCAAAGGCTCAAGGATTCTTCTTCAGCCATGTACTGTCATTACAGCCTTTTCCTGGACTGTGATCCAGGCTCAGTCCTGCAAACACTTGGCTTCCCATTTGTGTTTGTACTTGTGTGACTCTCGCTTCCTGAAGCCCAGTCCTCAGAGACACAGGATTGTATATTGTCCCTATGGATAGGAGGAGTGACAGGGACAAAGAGCACACCCACACCCTCACAGGGGAGCAGATACCCATGTGCTGGTGCAGCCACACCATGCACTGCTGTCTGGGGACACTCCTGTCACCCTGTGCAGACCTGCCTTGGGTGTTGTACTGGGCTATTGCAGCACGACAAAATAGCCTCAATTCAGTGTGACACTGACTCGGTCACACTGCTAACTGCTCTCCCTCTGTAGCCACCTCAGGAGATGTTTGCCCAGAAATCCCTAAAGCATTGTGTGGATGTCAGCACATGTGTATCCCCAGACACTGGTCCATGCCCAGTTTGGAGATGCCTCTGAGTGGGACACTGGCATTAAGCATTTCATTTGAGCTAATAGTACTGAAGTGAGTCTCCCAGTGATCCCCAGTGCACTGCACGTTTATGTCACAGAGCAGTCACGGAGGACATCAACTGGATTCCTCTGGGATGGCTTCAGGACTGCACTTGGCATGGGCCAATTCATGCTGGTTGCTACTGCCATTGGATTGCAGCTACTCTGAAGCACATAAGGAATGGAAATGTTCCATGTGGATGTCAGGTCCTTGGCACCATTTCTCTCTGTGTATCTGTTCCTCTTGCTC
Source organism: Xenops minutus (assembly GCA_035221455.1). Lineage (NCBI taxonomy): Eukaryota > Metazoa > Chordata > Aves > Passeriformes > Furnariidae > Xenops > Xenops minutus. The sequence continues at coordinate 1,923,234 of JAWWEE010000105.1, read as the reverse complement.
TGCGCTATTTGCTCTTACAGATGTGGTCAGAGATGCCACAAGTCCCATCCCACTATATGGACCTTTGTTCCCCTCTCCTCAGCTGTGCTGATCAGGCCATTTTCAACATGTGTGTAAGACTTGGGGAAGTCTGTTTTTTTAAAAACTCTCCACATGCTTGCAGTGATTTCTTTATGTACACACCTTGCTGAATGGAAGCTGGTGGGTTGGATCAGGCAGCACAAAACCTATACCTCATGTACAACTGCAAAGCTCTGAGGTGTGTGAAGGGCAAAGGGTGAATTTCTCTCTCTTTCTCTCCCCTTGTTGAGCAGTATCTGATCCCGTCTCATGATAGTCCCCTTCCCCTTACTTGCACTCCTGTAATTACCAGCCCTTGCTCTTTCGTGCTGCCTCTGGAGACTGACACTGTTGAAGCATGTATTTAACTTTCCTGTGGACCCTCTGGGGCAAAGATAGGAAGAAATACTGAAATTAGATGTAGGTGGGGTAGCAATGATAATTATGTTGGATCATAACTTCCACTGATCTAATTAATGCCACCTAAGTTGTGGCTTGTGCAATTGCCTTGATTTATTGGTGATATTCACAGTTGGCAGAATGACGTTTTTGCAGAGGGCCCGTGGCTCTGATACATGGAGTGATACAAGTTGGATTTGATGAGCATCACGCAGTACAGTTACAGTGTGTGCAAGAGGCTGAAAGGGGCCTGTCTGGGATGCTCTTCAGAGGCACTGGAGCTTGGTGATCTGATAGGATTAATCGGGTCGGCTGTGAAGCCTGATTGACTTGTTTGCAGCCCAAATCCCTTCACACTGTTCTTAAATGATGTTTTCCTATTGAATGTGGTATAACAAGCTCTAGGTGTTTCCAGCATTAAGTGACAGTAAAAGATGACTCTCACCTAAGTTCCAGTTTATGTATTTGTTTTATTACTCAGAATATGTCTGGATTTTACAGCTGAGTATGTTAGGAATGAAGTTACAAGTTGAAACTGCTTTATAATGCATGGCTATAAAGATCAAAGGTTGCAAAACCAACCTTGGAGAGCCTGGTCCTGCTCTTCCAAGGCTCATCAATCATGACTTAGTTCTGGCCCATCTCACATGATTTTACACCATGTACTGTCATTCGGACAAATGTTTACTCATACCACTAGACCAGAGACTCCAACAACTCTTAAGCTGAGTATTGCCATTGGTTCCTGGCAGCACCTTTTTTATTTACCTGGTATCTCTTTTTCCTCCTCAGATTTTTTCTTTATCTCACAATTGATAATTCTAGTATGCGCCTTCTGCTAGTGGCGCACTGGGAGTTCTCCTTTCTTCCAGTTGGAAAAAAATCAAGATTGATATAAGATCAAGACAAAGATCTTCCTTGGTTCCCCCTGGGTATTTGCTGAGGACCATTGCATTTGTACTTGCTGAAGTTCTGCAGCACTCTGCCAGCCCATGTAGCAAAATTAAGGCATGAGAAGCCAAAATAAAGCTTTTATCAGTTAGTCTGACCATACCTGTGGTCCTATCGGACAGGTCACTAAGGAAGAGTCGAGGTGAACCAGACTCCTTTTGTACCATGCTGTCAGTCTGTGCTGTGGCACTGGGTAAGTTACAGTTATTTTTGGCCTGCCCATCTTTGCTTTTCTTTCAGTGGTGAGCCCCTTCAGTAAGGGCCAGGCTTTTACACACAGTCTTAGGGAGCTTCTCAATGACACTAGAGTGAAAACAATTATCTTTGCACAATTCATCATCCCAACTTTGCCTTCAAGAACTGAAATGGCTATTTCTTATGAAAGATGCCTTGGTGAGAGATACAAGAACAACTGGTAGTCACTGGGATCGCTGGCAGTTCTGGCTTCTTAGGTCTTCCTAAATTAATTTTTCATCAAGATACTAATTCTGTCAAAAACTTTAAAAAAATAATTGCTTTTGTCTCAAATAAAATGCAATGTGCTATCTGAATGAAAATATTTAATTTATTATTTTGTTAGACTTAATTTTTTTTTAAAGAAAGTGATTTTAAAAGTAAAGCAATTTGTCACATGGAGAAACTCAAGACTTCTCTAAATTAAATATTTAAATAAATATGAGCATCCGTATATTACTTCTAACATTAAAATGTAACAGCTGTTAACTTGGGGGTTCAGTTTTGCCTACTTTGGTGACAGAGTTTGAAAGAGTCAGTGGGATAAAATGCATTTCAGTATTTTTGAGATCTAACATTTTCTCTGCTATTTCAGAATGAACTGTTTTGTGGAAACCCAAAGACAGTCACTTGTCTTTTAAGATACGGGGTTAGAAATGGGAATTAATGTGAGTGGCTGTTCAAATAACTCATTTGTTTCCTTGCTGAAATGGTTGTTTCTGTAGAACCAGCCCAGGTTTTTGCCCTGTGTTGTCCATTGCTCCCAAATCTTGCTAGGAAGGATAATGAGGAATGTAATTTGCTTGTTATTGTGTCTGTCATTGTCATGGCTGGAGGGTCAGAGTCACATTTGACAGAGAAAAGCCAGAGTTTCAGAAGTGATTGCTTAGCCTAGGTACTTGTTTCTGTGGTTTTTTTGCTGTCTTGTCTTTGGATATGCGAGAGAAGCTCAAAGGATTGAGCCTTATTTTTGAAGGTGCCTGAGAAAGAGTCTCAGGCAGAACTGTTTCCTGTTCTGCTTTGTGCCTTTGGGGGTGCAAGAAAGTTGCATCAAAAGGGAAACCAGCAAAAAACACGAAACAGGGAAGCACGGTTACATTATCATTCTGAAGAAGCATTTTTATGCAAATGCATGTAACAGTTAAAATAAAGCTCATGTTATGTTGCCTTTGACTTTTGTAACTGTTGGGGTGTGACAGGATTTAAACTTTTCATGGCATGCCAAAAATATTTCTTAACATAAAGTTACTTTGCCTAGCTAATGTAATTATGTCCATTACTCACAGGGATTCCATCTTGTCCTGCACTTTGTCTTATTCCCTTATTTACTGCTGCCGGGAGCTGGGGCCGGGGTTGATCCCGGCGTCCTGATGTTTCTTGCTGCTGCTGTTCCCCCCGGGCGAGCCTGGAGGTTTCACGGAGGAGGAGGAGGATGGGCATCCAGCTCTCTTGAGGGCTGGGAATGCCGGGAGCTGCCGGGGTGGGGTAGAGCTGGAGGTAAGGTAGGATTTGAGCTGGCGGCTGCTGCAGAGCTGAGGCAGAGCCGGGAGTTGTGCTGGGTGAATCCCCTGTGGAGTCACGAGCTCTATCCCCGGCTGGAAGAATCCCTGTGGATAAACTGAGTTGACAGTGGCCAGGGCTGGGGGGGCCGGCTTGAGTGGGGAGCAGGTTTGTGCATGTCCTCAGGTGTAAGGTTATGCAGGGGTCTGGAACTGGTCAGGGGATAAGCCTATGTTTGGCATTGATGGGTTCCTCTGCTTGGATTTTCACCTAAGGCTGACTGGGATTTGGGTTAGAATTAAGCTGTTTGGCTGATTTCCTTGAGAATTTGGTTGTATAGCATTGGACAGGAATTTTAAAGACACTCAGCGAAACATCCTTCAACCTGCAAGAGGACAAAGTTATTTTTCCCCATTGGTCCCCATCACTTCCATGGGAGCTGCTTTTCCATCCTCTCAGGGCAGAGCTGGAAGTTCAGGACGCAATGGCCCTGTGAGCACAGGTCCATGTGGGTGCACCTCTGCCTGCCCTCCTTGGCGGGGGCACGGGCAGATGCGGAGACCCAGAGCCTCAGGTTGATTTGATCTGTACCTGCCTCTGTAACTACGCCTGGCTTCCTCTGACCCAAATTACCTAACCCAGCTGGCATTTCCTTCCTCATATTCCTCCCCTTACATCTACACATCTCACCTGCTATAGTTTAACTGGTTGCACTGGGGGGAGTGTTGGAGAAACCATGTGCTAATGCCGAGCCCACCTCTGCCCTTCTCCCTGCCTGGCTTAGAGAGACACTGTGTATATGGAATTTTTAACATCAAAAGTTTCAATTACAGCAGGAAATGTCAGGCCGACAGAGTGCGACTGTTCCAGGTTTCCCATAAGGAATACTCCCACCCCTACTATTTACCCATATGGAAAAAACAACCTCCGATGGTATTTTTTTAAGTTCTCAGGTAAACGGAGCTGAATGGTATCATCACATACATGGCAGGCTTTCTGCAGGAGATGAAAAAGTGTAAATCACAGGGTCCACAGCCTTTACAGTGCCTTTTTCATGAAAGAAAATCCCGGGATACAGGCTAAGTGGGATGGGGGCGGTTTGAGAGGCAGCTGAACCTCCAGCAAGTTAGTCACAGGGAAAGAGGAGCAGGATGGAGATGGTGATCTCGGAGCAGGAGATCATATGGAAAGCAGCACTCAGAGTGGCACGTACACATGACAGTGGAGAGGAAAGGTTACAGGAGAGCCTTTCTGGAGCCTTTCAGGAGACACAGGGTGTCAGCACCATGAGCAGCAGAGCTGTGCATCTTCAGGAAGAACCTGGCTCTGCCTTCTTGGTGCTGTCTCTGAGGTAGCTGAGGCAAGAATAAGTTTCCCCCTCTGAACAAATCTAATTCAGCATCTCCAACTTCGGATCATCTTAGTTGGTCCCTCCTGAATTCATGAAGAAAATGTATCTGCAACATGTCTTTCGGATCACTAGGAAGCATTAAGCTCAGCTTTTATTGGAAGAAATGTAAGGCTTTTAGTGTGGCCTCAGAGATCTCCAGGGGTCTTGGGACTTGCTCCCCAGTGCAGAGCCACTGCTGGGATGGGTGAGACAACCACCTAATTCACTGCACTCCTGCAGGGACTCCATCACTTGCCTCAAGCAGGAACAGGTCATGCTTTTAATGACAGTGTTCAACCCGTGGGATGTTTTGGACATACTGGTTCCTGGAATTGCAACTGGGGCTTCCAAACAAGCCTGGGGAACTTCAGTGGTCAAATTAAATTAGTAAATGCAGTAAAGAATTTGGCAGTTGAGTCACCAGGCTCTTCAGGATAATTCTGTGTATCCCAAAACCAGGCTCAGTCAACGTATGGTCCAGTCAATGAGTTCTTGCTCTGAAGTGTTTGGAAGTGTTTAAGCTCTCCAGATGGCTCCACAAACTGCTTCCTAATGGGAAGTGTCTGTCTTCTTGTGTGCTGTGGTGCACAGATTGGCACTTATTCAGGAGGGATGTTTTGTGGGACATCAGTTGGCCGTGTCCTCACCGTGTGTCTCTGCAGACCAGCACAGAGTCAGAGCACAGTACAATGTGTTCTGCCATTGTGGTGGCACAGTGCTTCTGGTGAGGGCAAGGGGAACACAAGAATTTAATTCTGTAGAAAATGGCGAGGTTCTGAAATGTGTTTTTATTGCACAGGAAGGTGAAATGTTTCTTGAAATGAAAATTAAAGGAAGGAGAACTTTTTAAAGATATCTTTTACCTTGCGGTTAAGGAATTCACCTGGGCAGAGGGACTTGTGCATTGAGCTTGCTGCCCTTGGTGAAGCAGAGCAGGAATTTTTACCCACATCCCATGAGTGAGCCTGGGTGGTGGTGAAGAGGGCTCTGTCCACAGCAGCACTCGAGGACATTTGGGATGGGTTGTATTCACAGCATTACTTGGGAAGATGAAAAGGGAACACATCAGTGAGCAGATCCAGCCATGGCTTCACCCAAGGGCTCTATACTTGGCTCCTCAGCTCAGCTCTGGCTCACATGGCACTGCGAGGACCTTCTAATAAACTGAGGAGCAGGATGAAGGACATGAGATAGGGTGGGAGAAGGCATCCTCTGAACCTTTATCTCCAAATGCAAGTTTAATGGGTGTCAAGGGTTTGTCTGTCTTTTTTTTTTTTTTTTTTTTTGGAAGAAGCTTATTAACTATGGGAAAAAATGTAACACTATTCCCCATGATGTAAATCTGTAGATATTTGAGTTGATGGGAGAAATTTGCAACTTGTATAAACAGACGCAGCTCTGTGGAGTCACAACAAATTATATCAGCTAAGGATGTAATTCATATCTATCATTTTTAATGGTATCTTTCTTCCATGCAAGAAAAGGCAAGGAAATGGGGGATGTAAGGGAGAAAATGAAGGAAAAAACACAGCACGAGATTTACAAAGTCTTGGCCATCACTTTTCTCAGCCTCTCCATGGAAAACATCTGTATGTTACAGATCACTTTGATGTCTCCCATACAAACTCTGGCCTCTTTACTCACTGAATGATACATTCACAGGGCACTGCTTCCCTGATGGCAGCTGCCCTCGCTGGGAACGGGGAAGCTGAATATTGCTCCGAGCAGCTGAATATACACCACCTGCTGACTCCAGTGAGTTCATTCCACTTGTCTGTAAATATAAAATATTGAAAGGGTCACAATTATTGTTCCTTTGGAGATATTAAAGTTTAGAAGCTGTCCCTAATGATTGATGTATGGCAGTAGAGCATGATCTTTCCATGGAAAGTTGATGGCTACTATAAGATAAGCCTTGTGTGGGTAAAATAAATAATGTCTTTCTCTTAGGAGCGAATGCATGTTTGGTTAACCAGTGGTGCTGAATAGAAAGGGATTATCTGTAATTATACCAGAGAACCACCTAGCTTTCTAATTTCAGAAATCTGCTGGGTGAAACACCAATCAGTACTGCAGAAGACTAGCAGAGATGTTTGCAGAGGTCCCTCTTGGGGCTATCTGTCTACCTGTAGGAACCTGGCTGAGCAGTTCTGTGCCAAGCCTCTGTGCACACTGGAGGTCTTCATGCTTTTGTTGCGTATGGAGGTGCAGGAACAGCAGCAGGTTCCCTGTCCTAGGTTCAGTCATAAAATGCAGCTTAGAACAAGGCAAAGTAGGTGGGCAAGAAGTAAAAGATGCACACAAGGCCAGTCATGTGTGCAAAACTACTGTGCTTTTCACTTGTTGCAGCAGCTCAGCATCTGACCACTCACCTGGGGTGGGATTCCTCTGTCTGTGTGTGGACAGGTACAGCTGGTGAGGAGCTAAATGGCCTTCCCAGCTGCCGGGGAGTGATACTGATCTCATCCTAAGGGAGGCATCTGCTGTAGGCCAGGTGGCTTTCTCCTCAAAGTGCCTACTAACACCATTAGCTCTGGAGGGAGGTGAATGTGGCTGAGCAGGTGTAGATATCGGCATTGTTGGGGGTTAGGTGAGGAAAAAAACACATCCTTTGCTGCAAGGTTGGCTCTAGGGGAAACCAGTAGGTCAGTAGACAAACCTGCCTGAAGCCTTCTGACCTCCCTCCAGCTCAACCCAGTAAGCAACAGAGTTGTGCCTTTGGAGAACCGGTCCTGAAATCATCAGGTACCTTCCAGCAGCTGCCAGGCCAGTGCAAGGTGTGACACGGTTTCTGGGTTGTCTTTGGAGATAGCTGTGTTGGGAAAAGCAAAGACAGCATTTTGTATGGCTGCAAGTGCTCAGCATTGGACAATTTGTGAAAAATCCTGTTTGCTGGTCCCAGCCAAACCCCACCTCTCCAGTGGAGGCAAACTCTGATGACATCAGCGGTGATGTGTGTTAGGTGTCATTAGAGCAACAGAGCTATGGATAAACTTGTCCCAGAGGAAGAATATTCCCTTTTGATCTGCTCTGCCCTCCACGTGTGGGTCTGTACACTTCGCTTCTTCCACACACTGACATCAGTGGAAACTCCACGTTTAGGCAGGTGCAATGTATGTGGCACTTAGATGCATCACAGCGATAAGGGCTCTGAACTGCTAATTGTGGAGGAAAATTCTCCATCCTGCTCCTAGCCTGCTGTTTAATTTTTTGTTATGTAGCAGGGGAGGATGGCTTTGTGATGTGTTCTCCTGCTAGATCACTGAGTTTTCTCTATGGTGAGTCTCACCATACCAATATGAGTAATTTAAAGAGTTCAGTTAGTAGCTTATGAAACAAATTAGCCTGATATTAAAGGCCTAGAGCAGCGACATGCTTCTGGAGTGATCTGATGAAGGACTTGCTGTGCAAGCTATTGTATCTGATAGGCTAGTAATAAAGCAAATAGTTCATTCAAAAGAAAATAGTCATTCTGAAGTTACCATTCTCTGCCAGGAATATGGCACTGGAGCAGAACTAGCACTGCACAGTGCCAGTGAGGAAAGGAGAAGGGGTTGTTCAATGGGAATGGCAATAACTTCTAGGTTGCAGTTAGGGCTGTATGAGGCGAGCTCACTCTTTGTGTGTCACTGTGACATGTGCATCTGAACCACAGATGGGCCAGAGGGCCCCAGACCAACTCACTGTGGCCAGTCTAGCTTTAAAACCCACATTTTGGGTGTCAGGTGTGCTTATATCATCAGACAAAGGAATGCTTACCTTGTCCAGTGGATATGCCCACTGCTCCTGTTGAATCCTCCAGCTCCCACTGGGAGCTCTCCTCAGTCTGAGTTTGGAGAGGGGCAACAAAGATACAGGAGTGGAGGAGAGAGACGTTGTTGATGCCCCAGAACATTTTGCCAAAGCTTTCCTTCCTCCAGGTTGCCTGATTTAGACATGGGTGCAGTCTGGTGTGCACATCAGTGTAAGACAGACCTCCAAAAATGTCCTGAGCTCAGCTTGTCCTCAGTGCAATATGAGACTCAGAGCCCAAACAGCACCAGAAATATGGACAAAAGGCAGGTCGGTCACTGGGCTGGGCACACTTGAACTCTTTTGTATCCCACTTGTTATACAGTGATGTGGAAATAACCTTGGATTATGTTTTAAAACTGTTTAGCCATGACCCACATCCCAGCGAAGTCAATGTGATGTTGTCAGTAACTTAAATGGGCTCTGGAACAGGCCTGCAATGTTACTGGTGCCTTCAAATACTTCCTTCACCTGTAGGATGAAAGTCCTTCTCCCAAGTCAATGGGCCTCCTTACTTCTTCCTCCCCTCTCAGTTTCCATGGGCCCCTAGCATGGGAAACTCAGCCTTATTCATCTTTGTATTTCCATGTCTCTGAATCAGGCAGGTTCTGGGTATGTTCCACATAGAAGGCTGTTATCTTTTCAAATGGCAAAAAAGAGGGGATTTTTCCATAGTCACATAGTTTTTCCACAGAAATGTATTCATGAGAGTTAAACTTGCCCAAACTATGTTAATGTATGTGGTTGGCTTCTGTGCCAATTTTCATTGTGAATAAGACGCAAAATAAAAGGGCTCTTGTGTCTCCCTTTCCTCCTCCCTGAATCCCTCCCATAATTTTGGAGTTCATAAGCCCATTTTGTATGCGAATCAGATCAGGAGAGGAAAGGCAGGGGGATTACTTTTGCTTTTAAACTCTGCCTTTGCTTTAAGCTACTGATAGACACGTGGAAGTTCTGACTGAAACAAGAAGAGGTTGATACAATGGGGCTGGATATTATGGTTGGTGTAAATTGGGATAGCTCCATTTGGCCTGAGCAAACCTTCCTGATTTACACCAAAGGAGCACACAGCCTTAGTTAGCTCCTTAGCTCTGTCCATTGCTGCCTTGTTATTCTAAGGCATCTGACAAGAGAAACGGTGTCTCCTTTTAATACAGATGCTCAACTTCAGCTGGACAGTCTCCTTGCAGAGTGTGCACTGTGGGTATGCGCAGCACACACAGCACAGGAGTTGAGTTCAGGCAGCTCTGTTAGCCAGGTGGCTATGAAACATTCATAATACAAGCTGTAGCTGTTATGAGCCATTTCTCTTTGTGCATGTCCAGACAAGCTGCTGTTATTAAGTTTCAGTGTATTTCTGTTAATGTTACCTACCTATTTTCATTCCTGTATGCTGTCACACGGAGCTGGTTGGCGTGGTCTTGGGAACTGGGCTTCAAGGCTCCTCCCTGTGAAAGTTGCCAACTCATTTATTTGTTTCTTTCCAGTGGTTCAAGCTGGTGCGTTATTCAGAAACTTCTGAAAGAGCGGGGTTGGGTAAACCTCTGATTCAGTTTGTTTGAAAGCACCTTGAAGTCCTCCTCCACCTCTTGCCCTCTGTGGCACTGAAATAGGCTTGACGAGGTTAATTTGGAGCCCGTTCCCAAGAGATCATCAGTGCTGCTGTTGGAAAGCTCCCTCAGCTTGAACATCCCTGTCCTTGCTTGCAGAGCTGAGGTACTTCCAGTCTGGGCCCTCACTCTCCCTGGTTTCTTTTTTATATGGCAGGAGTCATGTTAGCATCCAAAAATGGGGAATCTTGGTAATCTTGACATCAGCTTCAGATTTTAGTACACAGAGCTGGGTGAATGTTGCCTTCTGGTTTTTGCATCAGAGACACTCAGCTCCTTGTATTCAGAGGATAAAAGCTGACTTGAATTGAGAGATGAGGCCCTTAGGTATGAAAAGTATTCTAGTGGAAAGTCACTGTATGTAGTACCACTCACTATAAAATTGTAGGAGTTGGACATTCTGGAGAAATCAGGCAACATCTGATATTTGAGGAAATTACTCACAATACAAGGAGAGCCTTTTGTTCATGTGCAGCTGAATATGTAGCAGAAAAGATCTAAATTACTATTTGCAAATGTTTTTCTACAGTGCTGCATGTAAGACCCTTACTGTGTGGATGAGGTAAAAATAAGATCTGCTCTGACAGATCTTGGTGGCTCTCATTTCACCTGCTGCTTTTTGGGGAGGAAGAGGAGTGAATGCACGACATTTGTTTTGTAGTGAATAACCTGGGAAATTTCCCTCACACTTGTGATCTGCTTGGGTGGACCCACATTCTCCTTTCCCAGCCTGTGAAGAGAGACAAAATGGCTGGCAGATAACAACTAGATTATTTCAGAAACTCCCTGGAAGTGCTTTTTGCCCAAGTCCCGCAGACTTTCTTGCCTTGGCTTTTGGTTTTTCCTGGGAGGGGGCCTTCTTTTGCATCTCAGATGGTTATATGGAGGTCAGCCAGGTATTCATCTAAAGAAACCAATCTAGGGCTCTGCTGCAGACCCTGAGCTGCAACCAGGAGAATGGTTCAGGTTATCTGCTCACCCATCCACCTCCAGGTGTTCAGGAACTATGGCAAGGCTTTGGCTAAGGTGTTTACAGCGCCTTTTCCAGCTGCAAAGGGAGGAGGGTTTTCTTTGCAGTTGTATGTAAATTATTGTGGAAATGGAGAGTAATAATGTTCTTGTTTCAGTTGTCACGAATGTTTGGTTTTGAGGCCAACCATTCAGCTCCTGTTATCTCTAGGAATCAAGATGTTTATCTCTCTAAATGATTGCAGTGTGTCTCAGGTATTTGAAGGTGGTTTTTCCTATTTGTGGGAAAAATAAAAGAAATTTAAAAAAGAATCAATCTTTGTTTCCCAAACTATCAAAAGCTTATTAGCCTCAGGCAGATCTTTTTATCTGCGAGGAATAAAGCAGATATGTCCAGATCCTCAGCCAGTATAAATCAGTTTAATGCCCTTGGCCCATTATTTTTTCTCAAACAGTTTATCATGAGTGGGATTTAGGCAATATTTAAGCATCTTGTTTTCATGTGTCCAGTGTAAAGCTCAACAGAATGACCATTAGCCCTGGCTGTTGGAGAGCTTGCACTGAATGTCACCCTGGTCTTCAGGGCCTACAGAGTCGAGGAATTGAGGATGTGAGCCTTTTGTCAAGTAGCCAAGTAAGACAATTGCTTGGAAGGATCAGTGGAGACCTGTGAGCTCAAAAGGTGAAGGAGAAGGTGGTGGAGCTGAGTTCAGGTGACTCCAGCTACCAGTAACATGCATACCTGTGCCTCTCAGTTCATGTCAAGGCTGAGGCAGCTTATCTCATGTTTAGGCCAAGCTTTACCTAAGGCAGTAGGTGCCCTGGGGGTTGCTGAAGGTATTAGGCTTCCCACCATCCCTGCTTCTCAGCTGGACTTGCTGGTGCTCCAGCAAAGTGCGGTATATCTCCAGAAAATCCAGTTGCTACATCAAATCAGTTTTTTTCCTCCCAAAATAAAACCTACAACTTCCACTTGCAGTTGGTGACTGGAGGACATAGAGTTGAAAATTATAACGTTCACAGAGACGCAGAGACCCCTCTGACAAGATTCATGTTAGGAAGGCAGCAAGGGAGGCCAGCTCCCACTGCTTTGGGGTTACTGGCAGAGTGGGGCCCTCTTCCCTTCCCAAGAGGACAACCGTATTAGCCAGGAGTGGTGGTGGCACAGGGCGAGGAGGTGAGGGTGGGGGTCCCCAGGGCCATAAGTGCCCAGAAGGGAACCTGCCTGGGTCAGCCCCAATCCCTCTGGCAGCTCCCAGCCCCGCAGAGCACCCTCATGTGTCTCCCAGGCAGGATCCTGCCTAAAACCAGGGCAGACCCTCATGGATCCACAGGTGGTTTCTTTGGGATGGGGGTACCAAATCAGAGGAGGTTGGCCCTTCTGGCCAAGCAGGTCGGGTTTCTGAAGTTCTCCCTGACAGTTTTTCATTTTTTATTTTAAGGGCGTGGTACGTTTTGTAATTTTTGTGTTTATCAAGAAGTTGATTGTGTAAATAAAATTGTGGCCTTGTGTGCCAAATAGCTGGGTTATGATTTCTGTAGAAGAGCCAAGGCGGTGTGTGGGAGCATGCCAGTGTTAATATGTTCACTTTGCTAAAAAATACAGCATGTGTGGTGCATGGAGAGAGGAGACCCTTCCAGCCCTGCTGCTGGTTAACCCTTCCCTGGCCCCCCCAGCCCCAGGCTTCCCCAGCAGTGCTTCACAAACAGTGTGTGCATTCACTGGAGCTGAGGCACTCCTGGGCCAGCCTGGAGCCTGGCCAGGTCAACATGGGACTCCGCAGGGCTCAGGATCCCACTCTGATTCCCCTCGTGGTGTTTCCTTCAGCTGGCACGTGAAGGATCCGTTGCACAAACCTCAAAGGGGCCTCCGAGAGAGGCCAGGTCAGGCACGTGCCTGGGGATGCCAGGGCAGGGAGAAGGGCCTTGGGCTAAATGAGCATAAACTGTAATGACTTTATTCACTATTTACTACTAAGTGCTATCCAAAGTTTATCTTATTTCTAACCTGCAGACGCAGCCAGAATATTTCTCCAGTGGCTGTTGGGATAGCAGCTGAATCATTGAATAGTCCTGGGAGTATTTTCAGCACGGGATGGTGCTGCAGAGGTGAAGCCTCATGTCACTGAAGGCAACGGGAGGATTGCTAGCAGACTTTGGAAACACCAGAATTATGCTCTTGTTGCTTCTTTTGTTTCTTTTCCCCTACAAATCACTCAGTCCCTGTCTCAGAGCAGCTCATATCTCCTTCCACTCATCCTTAGGTCATAACATTCTGGAAGAATTTAAAACAAATGAATGCAGAAAATGCAACCTCTCCCTTTCCACCAAAAAGGAATCATGAGTCGGCTACTTCTGCAGACAAAGCAAAAGTCCCAAGGATGCATGAAAGGACTTCATTTTGCCAAGCAGCAGGGAGTGGAGTTAGCTGTGTTACAGTGGGAGGGGGTGGGGAATTCTTGCAACTCAGACAAAAATAGTGACTTCCATTATTTACTTACCTAAGCCGGAAACCTGCTTGCATTTCAGGCATTTATTGTAATTCCTCACATAGCTGGGGATGATAAGCCCCACTAACTAGTCATTGCTTGCTGACTGAAAATGATGGTTAATGTACACCGGCTACCCAAACAACCTTCCTCTTTAGCCCTTTCAAACTGCTGGCTTTGGGGGCTTGTGTTTTCTCAGATAATATTGCTGCTGATCAGCCTCATCTCAACCTCTGTCTTCATCCAACTCAGTTCAGTGGAACCATTTGATTGCAGTCTGATCTATATGGGAGACTTCTAAGAGCAGTTCACACGTCTGAGATACAATGACAGTTATGGCTCAGATTTCAAAGGAATCAAAGGGAGCCTTTTGGCCGACTTCCACTAAATGTCACTGAAATTTGGATGCATAACTCCTATGTGTGCCTTGAGTAGGCTGGATGCTGTGGTTTGAGCCTGTTAATGATCTGGAGCTGTAGCCCATTGCAGCCTCTGGGATTCTTTTGTTTGTGCATTATTTGGTAGCATCTAGGCCCAAATGCCAAGGTGGAAGGTCCTTCCTGCCAGGGGGGCATGTGGAAGAGGGAGCACCCACCTAAGGCTCAGAGTTTAGGCAGGGGGAGCTTACCTTTATCTGCCTGTGCTCATGCATGTTTCCCCTTCTGTCTTCCTGCAGCCATCCCAGCTCACCTTTATCTGTCTGTGCTTGTGCATGTATCCATTGTCTTCCTGCAGCCATCTCATCTAGCTGCAGCCGTCGTGGCTCTCCCATGTGCCTGGCTGTCCCTGGCACCCTGTCCCAGGCAGGATTTCCTCTTGGCAGCAGGCAGCACGTGCTGCCCAGGCTCTGTAGAGCACACAGAGCCCTAGACCTGAGACCACTGCTGAAATCCCTGATGGAAACATTTACTCATTTCAACTGGGGAGGGAAGAGACAGAAAGAGTTTGCAGTTGGGCTCCTGCCCAAAGCTATTTGCTGCGGGAGGGGGCATCACCTGACTCCCATCGGGCTGTTGTTCCAGGGATTTGGCAACCTCAGGGTTACAAGGTACATGTTGATGTTTGGTACCAATGTTATATAAACGCTGCTTGCACAAGGTGTGGGGAAAGACACATCTTTTTCCAAGGACAGGATTTAGCCCTAACTGCAATATCTTCCCAGCTATGATACAATAACAATACTTAGCAGGCATGTAGTTCTTAACATCATCAAAGTGATGTACAAGCAGCAACTAATTAATCCTCACAACACCCCTGTGAGGCAAGTATTGCCATCCTCATTTCACAGGTGGGGATGATGTGACTTCGGAAGGTCAAGTGACTTGTCCAGAGCTAAACAGTCTGCAATGGAGCTCATTAGTTCCTGGCTGACAGCCACTGCTCAGTGTACTCGCCCAGCCTATTATTGTATTTTATTATGCAAATCCCCATGGAAATTAGAAGCCCAAAGCGAGCCACAGATCTAAACATGATGCCTTAGATTTAAATGCTGGGTCTATTTTGGTTGAAATTGGTTCTGGAGGCCTTGCAGTAATTTCACTGGGTTTTGGATGGCAATGTCAAAAACCAGAAGAGTCTGTCATGCCTGGAATTCTCCAAGAAAAACAGGTTCTGAAGATGTGAGTTGGTGACTGTTCAGCTTTCCCATTGTTTGTACAGGCCACCAAACAGTACCAAGCTGGACGGGGTGTCACTGAGAGCAGTAAAATGACAAAGAAAAGTTCAGCCTCAGTTCCTGCAGGTGCATTGCAAGCAGTGAATGGAGACTGGTGTGCCCAGACCCTGGAAGACTCTTTGGCCACACGATCAAAACTGGCTGAAGGGACAGCCCAGGCAAGCCAGTAGCTGCACTCAGTTGGGGTCTAATTCAGACATCAAGGTTTTTTCAGTGTTGGCAAGCTTTGCTCAAAAGCTAATGTTGTCCATGCAAACTGGCACTATTTTGATGATTCAGAAAGTAAGCCAAGCACTGTTTGGCTTGCACAACTGCAGTTCTTCCGGAAATTGCCAAGGATTTTGCCTGTGCAAGGAAAAGATATTCACATGTAACATTGGATCAGGACTGGTTCTTGGCTCTGTATTTCAGGGACCGACCACTGCACTGCTAGATTTCACGAGGGTGTCATCATGCCACTGGAAGTTATTTACACTAAGTCACCCTCCAGGAAGTGGGTCACAACTTTTTCTTTCATGAATCTTGGCAGGGATCTCAAGGTTTACTAGAAGCTGAAGAGAGGATGTCTATGTGGAACGCCAAAACCAATTTAGATGCAAAGGGAACTGGGGCCTGTGCCACTGATCTGTGCGTGGCATGTCGGGCTCTGAAGGTGCTGGGATGGGACTTCTGTGCTTTGCAGCTCCAGCAGTTGCTGCTGGTTGCCTTCTGCACTCTGAACAGGTGTAAATGACTACCCAGAGGCAAAGCACAGCAGAATCGGGGCCAGATCTTCAGCTGGTGTCAATCAGTGCCTCGGCTTCAATGGGGCTGCATCAATTTGCCTTAGGAAAGGGTGTAATGTGGGAAACAGAGATAAAGGAACTCATGTTCTAGCACCCTATATCCTATATAATTGCTGTAAGAGCACAGCCCAAAATGGGTTTGCCAGATGCTGGGGTGGTGCAGAATCCAACCTGTGTTTCACAGGCAGGTTTGTACATCCAAAGGGAGGCAGGCTGTGGCCAGATGGGATCACTGCCACTTGGAGGTACCGGCAGCTGGGCAGGATGTGGCTGTATGAACCTCAGCACAGCAACCCTCTGGTTGCTGAGCTTGCTCAGGCCATGCCTCCATGTCTCTTCTGCTCCTCTGACCCACGGGAGCTGGAGTGAAGCCAGTGCAGGTCTGTGAGCTGGAGCAACAATCACACCTTTGTTTTGTGGGCAGATGAATTGATAGATAACAGTGAGTTAATGGATGGCAGCCCCTTCCCCCCACAAATGTCAGTCCTATCACTCACCTCCTCCCCCAGCAAAACGAGGCCTCAGGGACAGAGAAAGAGCACAAAGATTAAAACTAACTTTGGAACTCCTCAGTGAAAGAGACTGATAAGAGGAGGCTGAGATCAGGAATCAGATTTCAGGGGTAACAAATGAATAACCAGAAAATGGAAGGATGCCGAAAGGGTTATCAGAACAGAGCGAGATGGTGAGCACGTCCCAACAGCTTCTCTTTGGGGAAAAAAAAGAGAAAAGGTGTTTCTCTTGTAGCAGCCACAGACACAAAGAGCTGTTCAGACCACTCTGAGCCCACCAAGACCCTGGAAAGACGAAAGGCCGTCCCAGAGCTCTGGTGGAGGTTTGCGAGCTGTTAGGCAAGAAGAGTTTCCATGCTGGCAGATTCCCGGGAGCTGTAAGCCCTACTGTTCTGTGCTCTCGCCGGGAAGCGATCGGCACTGGAAAGACTCGGGCAGTAGGCAGGGCTCATGCAGCAGGCTCTGGCTCAGGCTGGGCAATGTGGTTTCAATTTAGCTCTCCTCTCAAAGCCTCCATAAAGGCAGTCTGAATATAAAGTCCATGTTCTTACAGAGCAGAAGTGTTGGGAAGACTGTCCCCACCTCGAAAGGGAGTATGGATGGCTCATATGTTCTTGGCACAGGATGGATTATCCAGAGTCAACAGTACAGTGGGAGAGGGGCATCCGAGAGCTTTTTCTCTTTTTGGGATTGTGTGGAAGGGGATGTCACTTGCTATCTTTGACCCCCGCAGAGATTCCGAGGGGTGTTTGACTTGGAGCAGGAAGGCAGAGAGCTGTGGCTATTCCAGCAAGTGCACAATTAGCAGGCTTCTGCCCGTTAGCTGGGACATCTGGCTGGAGCTCTGAAAGAGGCTGAAAGCAGGCAAGGAGGGTACTGGTGCCTTGTCCCTCCTGCCTGCAGTGAGGTGACCTGGGCTGGTTTTGATTAAGTCTTTAAAAATAGAAGTAAGCCTGAGGAAAGGGAGGAGGAGAGACCTGCCTTTGAGAATTTGTTTTCCCATTCCCAGTGGGTGAGCCTGTCTACTCACTGACTTGGGCACATAGTAGTTAATACAATTTTCTTGATAATAATAGTTTGGGGGCTCTGAAAAGCCAGCAGGTGGGAGCCAGATAAACCAGTTGGGAAGGTAAACACTGACAACTCCTTGGATGGCCCCAGCCATCTCCGCAGGGCTGTGGCAGCCTTGGCTCTGGGGTTGAGTCCTGTCTCTGGCTGCTCTCAGGGCCAGAGAGCTCCCTCGAGTTAGCACCAGAACAACACTGTCATCAGACACACCTCAACGGGTGTCCTTTAGCCACCCACCTGAGTGGTGAATGGGCTACAACCATGCTGTTTTCCTTCTTGGGAATTCCTGCATGTGGAGCCCGCAGCAGTCCCCTGGTTTGGCACCTTCGGTGTCTCTGAGCAGCCCCCAAGGCTGGCTGGGGCCGTCACAATGTCAGGGGTTTTAAAAGTTGTGTTGGGCACCATGAGACTTAGGGGAGAGTTGGAATATCAGGCAACTTTCCTGGCACCTTCTCTTAAGAACCATTTTTAGGCCTGGTTTACATGAAAAACTGCCTTGATTTAATTTTTTTGTTAGGAAAAAGTTCTCTTTTTTTTTTTTCCTTTTCTTTTCTTGATTTTTTTTCTGGCCCCAGTTATAATGGGACAAGGTTCCATGAGAATACAGTTATTTTGGTGTCAAAGTGCCCTGCACCACACAACTTTTCTTTCCCAAGAGAGAGCTGTAGTGTTTTCCCTGTTCTTGTACACTCAAAGATGCTCTGCCTTTGGATGTAGATGAGATGTTAATGGCAGAGACTTCATTGCAATGTGGTGAGGGTGAGCAGGAAGGTAATTATAGTCATGCTTTTTATTGTTCTGATATAAAGCTGCTGTGGATATTTTCCACCCCAGCCTGCCCAGCCAGTGCAGTGTGGATTTTGGATCCCAGCAATTTAGGGATACATGGTAGGATATCACAGAATGGCTCACTTTCCCCTGTGCCATGGCCTCAGGGGTGCAGAGATACCTCAGAGGTGTCTGCAGATTTTGTAAGTGTGTAAAGTCAGGGATATTCTCCAGTTTTCATAATCAATTTTCTAGAGCCAAGACCACAAAGCTGGATTCTTAGAGTGTCAGATTTTTAAGGGTACTTGAAACCTGAACTTCAGTTTCACCTGAAATCTTGTGAGCAGTGTTTGCACTCATGCTAAATCAGATCTATGTTATGCCATCAGGAATCATTTAGTAACTTTTAATTGTCCTGTGCAAGCATCTTCCCTCTGCAGAACACAACACCCATGAGTCTGACACTTCTCTGGCAGAGCTGGGCTGTGGGTCAGAGTGCTTTTGTTGGGCTCTGTGGGTTTGCTGACTGTGTGGCAGTGCTGGCTGAGCCTCATGGGTGGGCTCAGACATGGGAGGACCTTCCCTGAACATCAGGGGAACTGTGCTTCTGGAAATCCCAAACTAATAGGCTCATCCCTCAAATCCTTTCAGGTGCAATTTCCAAGCAGGGAAATCAAGGGTAGTAAAAGGAACGTGCCACAGTGCTTCTTAGGCTGTGTGTTGTTCCTCCCCAGCAGTTCTCGACAAGTTCTGCAAAATTACTTCATAAAACCTTTCCCTGAGGTGAGAGTGTTCTTGCACCCTGGAGAAGCAGAAATCTCTGCAAGAGCTCAGTAGGCATTTCACACCTGATTGAGTACTAACAGGAACATTGAAGGAATATGAAAATAATCCCATTCTTCAGGGTTTCATCCCATGTCCAGCAAAGATACCATCAGGGATCTTACACATGAACAGTCCTTATGATTGCACATTTAGATCTTCCGTGATTCCTCAGGGAGATAGCAAGAGATAATGGCCCACATCCCACAGAGTTACTGTGGTAGGGTTATCAAAGCTCTTGTCTCACCACCTTCCTGATGCTGGGTCACAAATCCTTTTGTTGGGTGCCTGGTGGAGAGCTGGCATGTTGGAACCTGTGAGCACTACAATGGCAGTATTATTAGTATTACTCCTATTAACACCACTACTGCTACTAATATGTTAATGAGTCATATCATTAATAGATTAAGAACGAATTATGTGCTGAGGTAATGTGTGTTACACTTTGATTTCAAGTGAAGGTCATTTGCAAATGTCATGCACGCCTTACGATGGGGATGTATTTCCCTGCTTAGGAACTCCGGAGCTACAGAAACCTTTGGCATTGCTCCTGTTTTCCTAGAAGTTTTCCACAGAGTTGCTGTTTGCTAAATGGTGCTGCTCATTTTGCTCTTGTTTTCATTAATGAAATAAGAAAGAAACCAATTCTATATTCTTTGAGGCCCAGATTTTCCCATTAGTTTTGAAAGGAACTAGAAAAGCAAGAAAAAATACAGGGCCAGTCTTCAAATGTGCTCTTTGAGGTAGTAGGTAAGGGACAGCAAAAGCATTCCTCTTTCCAAGTTCTGCAATTTCAGAGCAAATTCCCAGGGAAGCTGCTTTAGCACAATCATATCCATAGTCTGCCTACTATGGCCCAGCCAGTGCTTCTGCAGCACGAGGACAGTGATACTCCATCAGAACGGCATTTGATTTATATTTGCAGGTTTGAAATTTGATGCGTGATTTAATTTTTGGAGGAACTGGGTTCTCTTCCAGGGGAAATTCTTGTTAAAGAAAGAAAGGAAGGGGGTGGGGGAAGAAAAAAAGAAAAGGGCGAGAATGATAGAGGTTGCGATAGGATTACGTTACCGATTGGATAAACTGACAGAACAGCCCACTGTGACTCGGGGAGCTTGATTTTGTACATTTTGGCAACTTCTTAAAGCAGAAAATGAGAGCAGTACTGTCAACAGGGCTTTTGATATTTCTGGGTGTTTATACTAGAGATGAAAGTGCATTCTCAATGAGGGGTGAAGGCAGCAGGCCAGATTCTGACTCTGGCGACAAGAGGTGATAAACTCTGCAGATCTGCCCCCCGTAACAGCGGGTAGGAAACAGTTCTGTTGCACAAGATGCTGTGAGATTTCAAGTTTTTTCCATTCCATTTCCATACAGACAGGGGATCTGTAAAGGGTTTGTTTTTCCTGATCACCGCAATAAACCAGTGGAGAGCCAAGTCACTCGCTTGGCACATGGGACATCCAGCGTCATGTTCCTGCTCTTTCTGGTTCAGCGTTCTGCAGAACTGGTCTCGCTGTTACCAGCAAATACTTTATGACTTGCAGCCAGTATGAAGTGGCTCCCACAGGAAAGCAACATCCAAGAATGGCCTCTTGCCTGGGGGTTAAAATATCCCTCTTGGATTTAGGAGATCCAAGTTCAACTCCCCGATGTGTATCAGGCCTTCAAAAGTGCATCTACTGACTGCTGAAACCATTGGCTGCTCTGGCCAGATTTGTTTATGCATGTTTTGACCAGAAAACTCCTCCTGGACCAGAAAAACCTTTTTGCAGTAGAAGTTTTGCTGAAGCTGATGTGTATAAATAACCAGAAAAACATGTTGAGGGGCGATGACAAACTATCAGAACCAATTCTCTGAACAAATAAGGATTCAGACATATGCTTGCCAGCAATTCAAGCCAGCCTCTGTGCCATTGTGTTCTTTTGCTAAGATTTAATGGAAAGAGCTATAAATTGTGGTTCTGATTAGCCAGCAAGAAAGGTATCTGTCAGGCAAGTTCTGCCACCCTTACTCATGTGCAGTGTTTCATTTCACAGGTTGTCTCAACCCTTTTGCTGGACCATCCCTGCAAGGCTGCTGTTCCCAGCTCCTCTTCACCTCCAGCAGTGCTATTAAGGGAAGGAGGGAGTTGTGAATTCCCGCAGTCTCTGGTAAGGTACAACTTCCTTCCTTACTCACAGCTAATGAGAAAGGCTTCACCTCTTCTCCAAACCTTCTGGCCTGTTTATTTATAGAGGCCAGTATCCAGACAGGACGGGTAATGCTTCAAACCAGACTTGGACCTGGGATTTAGGCTTGTCCAGCTCCACTGCACAGTGGAGTTTTTGTTGGGTGGAGGCATCTTAGTGTCTTACTTGGGACATAATATCTCACCTCTAAATAAATGGTCTGCCCTGCAGGGTAAGGTGATTCTCAACAGGAGTGAGGCTGGTGGAACCAGGCTTATAAAAATATCTGAGCAGGGGAAGAAAATAACTGCTGTTTTCCAAGAAGATGCATTTTTCTATTTTAATTTTTGAAGGCTGTGATAAAATTAATGTTGTCTATGATGTAGAGCTGAAGGGTTGACCAGAACTTCCTTTGTGGTCAAGCTCTTTTTTTATTGATTGATTTTGAGTCCTCTAAATTTGTCAGGCTCACAAGTGCAGTGGTGACTTCAGTTATAAGAGAATGTTTGTGTCTTTAAGGAAAAATACAGTGACCCCTCCTCCCCCTTGCCCTTCTCAACCTTGCGAAGAAACCAACACTTGGCCAGAATACTTTTTCTCCCTCAGTGGAAAATGTTGATTAAGTATTCAGAAAAAATAGCAATTAAACCCCCCAGACTCCTAAATCCCAAGAATCTTCAACGGGAAACTGCTGAATATGGAATAGTTGCATAATTTTGGTGGAGAATGCACATTGGCATTTTTTTGGTAGAAGCTCAGAACTCTAAGAGGAATGTCTTGAAAAAAATCCCTTTTCTGTTCATAAAAAGAGATCTTTTTCCAAGCATTTCTGTGCAACTTGTTCTGCTGTTGAGTTGGTTGAGCAAAGCCATGGCCACATGGCTGTGTCACTGAAAGACACATGAAGGACTTTCCATACTCATTTTTATTTCCTGAGCCAGAGGTTGTTTCAGTTCAGCTTTTTGGTCATTCTTCACACCAGATCAGACATCAGGCTGGGATCATCTGAGTGGTCAAGTCCAGTCTTGTCACACTGGGCTGCTGCTGTCAGCCCCTCAGGGTCTGGCACCGAGAGCTCTCTGCATTTTTGGGGCACATCTTTGCTTAGCTGGTTCTACTGGGGTTAAAATTCCTGCTCTTATTAATCCCCACTGGCATACTGTGCTTTACTGCTGACTCGGGTTTGTTCTGCAGGCAAGCAGGGTTTGTGTGTGGAGGTACAAACCATGGAGTGACCAGGTGGGATGGCCAAGGTATGGCAAGTCAGTGACAAGAACAGCAGAGCTCAGCTGAACTCTGTGGAGTGAGGTCACAAAGCAGTCCTCCAAGAATACAAAATTACTAATCTTCCATCAAAATCCATGCCTGCTTGTGTAGGTGGCTTTTGAATGTAGAAATGTATGGAATCTGGGTTCGTGACGGGAATTCAGGGAAGAGAAAAACAAGCAATATGAACATGGAAGAGCTTTGCCAATCCATGAAAACTCTGCACCGTTTCCCTTGTTCCTTGGGCATGCTGGCTGCTTCTCTAGGGTGTTCCGTGCTCCTCAGGGTCTGCTGTGTTGGGGTCTGAGCCCCTCCCACCTGGCGGGACCTTGCATCTGGGTGGAGACTGAGAGAAGAGCTCCTGTGTATGACTGCACTGTCAGTCAGCAGCAGAAACAGCCACGTAGGTTGCCTGTGGGGGTATTTCTTCATGTTGGCTCAGTTTGGTTGTTGTTGAAGTCAGTCTTTCCAGTGATCTCTGTTATGGCAGCTGAGGTTGGCCATTCCTCATCCACATCCCAGTTGGCAAGCGGCCCTTACGATAGCCAGGGGTACAGCTCCAGAGTAAACCAGATGCTCAGAGGTACACAAGGTAGTTTCCAGTGGCACCATAGAAGACAGAAGGGAAAGAGATTTCTTTCCACAGACCTTTGTTTTAGAGGGTGTTTTGGGGTGCGAGTTCACCTCTCCTTGGGTCTCTTGCCAGCAGGTGGGAAGCTTTTCAAGTTGTCCTTTTTCTGAGAAGGGCTGAATCGTCCGCCCTAAAGCATCCCTTAATGCAATTAAAACCAGCAGTACTGCTCCTCCAACACTGGGGCCTCCGATACTGGGAGGGGAAGCAGTGGCTCTTCTTTGAAGTCCCACCTACGTGAACATCAGTGGCAGGACTTCAAAGGGAAGCTGCTATTTCCTGTTGGAGCTCAGCCCTGGTGCTCAGCACTGCTAGCAAAGCAGTCGGACTGGTTGCAAAGGCACTGATCCAGCAGGGAACTTAAGCACATGCTTAAGTCCCTCAGGACTTAACCACATGGTCTGCTGGCGTGGGACTCACCTCCACTGGAGACTGGACTGATGGTCAGGGTTGTCTCCCAGGTTGGATTTTGAAGGAGAAGAGGCAGGTTTAAAAAACCTTTCACAAATGGCTTGATGGGTTCTACAAAGCTGGCCTCACCATTCCTAACCTTGGGGCACCTCTGCAGCAGCAGGAGGTGGAAATACCACAGGCCATATTATGGAATTTAGCAAACAGCCTGGAGATGGACAATGTAATGTTGTCCATCTCCAGGACAATTGTGTAGTAATGTAGTAATGATCAGCAAATGCTTGTAAGTCAGGGATTCAGAGCTAGCCCAAATCAGCACTGTTGAGTTCACTCAGGGGAGCTGGCCAGCTGAGGCACTGGCCCAGTAAACAGAGTTGTAAAGGTGGGAGTCTGTTTCCAAACAGGTGAGAAATGCTAAAGGCACAATCATCCAGCCCCACCTTTTGCTGAGTAATGTTTTACTTTAGTGGTGGTTCCTCTGCTGTCTCTGGAACTACTCACAGACTAACGGGTGGCACAATGGGGATGTAATTTTCCAGCAAGTATTATTTAGGTAATTCATGTAATTTGCACCAACTTATTCTCTCAGATTTTGTCCTCAGGCTACAGACAGACCTTGTGGTCATGATCTGCAGCTGAAGCACAGGTACCACACTACTCTAGCCCCGTTCTCAGCTTCCTCTCACCCCCTCTTCAGCAGCAGTGCAGCATAAGAGCTTCTCCCTCATCACAACCTACAGGGAGCCTCACAGTTGCCCCCGTGTAGCAGTTAAAAGATGTCTGGGAGATGTTCCATGCTGGCAGCATGGATGGGTGCATACAATTGGAAAGGCTGCTCTCCTTTGTGGAACAGATGTATGGGGTCGAACACAGTAGGCTATGGGAATAAACAGGTCATGAAGCCTGAGAAACCCCAGTAGTTTCCAGGTCCTGCTCCCTGCAGTTCTCCTGTTCCTAGGGCAGCACAGCCTGCCAAACCCGATTGTAGGCTGCAGTTTTCCTCCACCTTGCTCTTCTCCCTATAGGGGAATTCATTGCCTGGTTGCTAATCCCCTATCCCAACTGAGTGAATTGAGAACACTGCATTTCTGGGAGATGATTGTCTGAGATAAACTAGAAACATCTGCATTTGGATTAAGAAAATACCTATGAAACTTGGTGACACTGGTTGGGGATGTCACTGGCAGACATCTGCCTGTTCATCTGGGTTCCCAGAAGAAACTCCTGCCATGTCTTTACCCTGTGGATGTGCACTGCACGGGTACTGCTGACTGAAGCACTACCTCAGTGCTGTGCTTACCTGCTCTGTTCTGTGTCCACAGCCCTGTGGCACTTCCCAGAGAAGGTAAGGCCCCCACGCCTCTGCTGCTTGATTCAGGTGTGGGGTGCTCGTACAGTGCAGGTGTTACTGCGTGATGTGTCCCTGGCGTGCTTCTTGTGGGGTCACCTTGGTGTCTCCACTCTGTGGTCTTGTGTGAGGGTCTGGTTTGGAAGAACACTCACACGGAGAGTTGACATGTGCTCCTTTGGAAGGGAGGTTGGATGGGGCAGTGGCTGACAAACAGCAGCGTGGCTGACTCCCTGCTCACACCTGAGTGTCTGCAAGGAGAGTTTGCTCCTCAAAGTGAGCCTGGACACTTCACCAGTGACCTCAGAGACTTCCAGTTCTCCTGGAAAATGCCCAAGAAGCAGCTGATGCGATTTCTTGGGAAGGAAGCCTTGTGTTGTGACTGAGGCGCAGGACTAGTGTTCAAGAAAACTCTCAGTTCTTGGAGCTGGTACAGGTGTCTCGGGTGTCCTTGAGAAGTTCACTTGGTCTCTTTTTCCTTTGGTCTCCCACCTGTAAATTAGGCTAATAACTGCTCACCCATGTGGCTGTTGCCAGCAAGTTCTTCAGGTGAGGGGTTTCTCTCTCTGCATGCTGTATAGGTACTAGGTTTGCTCTGGAGCAGGATTCTCCTGCAAAATGAAGAAATAGCATTAATAACCAATTGAGACAGGATGGATTTTTGGAAGGATTTCTTCCAAAGGTTCTTTGGATTCAAAGAAGATGCATTTTGTTAATCTTCTTCGTTTGTGTGGTTTCTACCCACGGGTTAGTACTAAAAGGGTTTTATCCGATTCAGGGTGTACATGCAAATATTTCTATTTGAATAATACTGGAGAATAAATTTAGAAATGTTTGAAGAGGGTATGAATACCTCAATCTGCTAGGTGGAAAAATTACTACTTCTTGTGGGTAACCCAACCTGTTTAAGTTGCTAAAAACATACCTGACTTAAGAAAAAAAAAAGAGAGAGAAGAAGGAATAGCTGAAAAGAGAGCTTTTAAAAAATAACTCTCTTCAGATTTTGAGTTTAATATTTCAGTATGCAACAGTATTTTCATAACTGTAGCTTTTTTGGGCAGAGGTGGGGGAAATTAGAATATATTAAAGAACTCTGGAAACCACTTTCTATTTGTAAAGCATGTTGTGTGTGTATCATAACACCTACAGTACTTGTAGCTCTGCCAGACTGTGCATCGAGTGCCAGAATTTTCCTCGCTAAATGACATTATAATACTTTGTGGGTATTGAAAACAAATATTTTGAGGGGAGGGACCATTCTCATCCTTGAAACTTTTGTGGCACTTGCAATATTCAATCATAGCATTTCATTTGAAGGCTGCAGCATTTTTCAGCTGCTTACCATAAGCCAAAGGATAGGTTTGAGGAATGTTTGCGTGCTCTCCAGCTGTTCTTGGTGTGTATTTTTTGCAATCTAGCAGCCCCTAGGGGCTCTGGAGGAGATGAGGGCCTCAGCACACTGGGCACCGTATGGGCACGGAGTAGAGCACAGGACTGGAAATTAAAATGTGGTGGTTATGCTCAGAAGTGCAGCCCCAGAGCAGGTTTTCGTGCACAAGGTGGTGTTGGGAGGGATGTGAGGCTGCCTGTCTGGGTGGATGCAGCAAGGCAGACAGCACTGACATGAGGTATGGTCAGGTGAAGGCATGGGGGCTACAGCTGCTGGCACAGTGTCTGCTGTGTGTACTGGGAATGGAGGAGGTGGGAGAGCCACAGTGCTGGCTGGAAGCCTCTGCTGCTGCTGCTGCTGCTGCTGCTGGAGGGGTTACACACAGGCTGCAGCATCTGTGAGATGCAGGCACACTGCTGATGTCTCTGACCAACTGGGCTTCCCAGTTAGCCCAGTTAACCTGCACACTTGTGGGTTTGAGGGTGGCACATGCCAACATGAGATGAACCCTGACACCTCCCACTGCACAAAAGAGGAGCGAGGCAGTAGAAAAGCGGGTTTGAGGCTGCTGAGGTCTCCTCGGTTTAGCTGCTGGAACAGCCTCCACTGGGCTTTTTGCTGCTGCTCAAGAAGCTGCCTTAAGCCTGCTCTGACTTATACCAGGGTTATGCCCCAGCCACAGCCTGCAGCATTCCTGTGCCAAAGCCCAAGAGGAGCACAGAGTGTTGCCCAATGCCCTTCCGTGCCCTGGTGTCATCAGCATGTTGCAGCTGCATTTGCCAAGCACAGAAGTGGAGACATTTGCTGACATTTTATATTATGTTTCAGTGGCACTCCTGTTTTTGTTTGGCATGAAAGCTGTGACTAAAATGCAAACTAATTAGTAGCTAGTTATTAATATCTACTTTCTTTTTAATCATAATAGACAGTTGTGATCAGTTTTCACAGGTATAAAGAACCAGTGTCCTGCTAAAAACTGTGACGTGCTTTAATCCACAGCTGAGCAGTTTTCTGTGACTGGACAAACCTGCTGGTTTTTGGAATTTGTTATTAGAGACGAATGATTAAAATAGAAAGGAAATGGAAAGATGTTTTGGAGCCAGTTAGGAAAAAATCTTCAGGAATAGACTTTTCTTTTTTCTTTTTTTCCCCCTTCTTCTAGAAATGGTATTATCTGGGATGGATGGAGTTGCTCCAGAGGCTTCAGGGCGCGTTAAAGGGTAATAAGAAGGGCATGGGGTGAGAAAAAGGTTCCTGCTGGGTTAAAGAGAGACACTTGATAGCTCATCTGGGAGCAGAGAGTCAGGTTTAATAATGTCCTTGCTAAACGCAGTTAATAATTGAGGTCAGGGCCCTGGGTGAGGGCAATGAGGGGATAGTCTCCCATGTGTGGAGTGATGGGGTAGGGACAAGCTGTTCAGAGCACACAAGCCATGCTGCTGGCAGGCACACAGCACAGCCAGGCTGGGCCACTTGGGACTGTGATGGCAGCAGGTACTTCACAAAGCACTGCTTTTTTTTGTGTGTATGTGTCTTTTTTTTTTTTTTCCAAATGCCTGATAATTGCCTGGCTTGCAGAAGAGGGGGGCTGCACCGCAGCAGGTGTGCTGGCTTAGTGCAGCCAAAACGCGAACTGATCAGCTGGCCGAGAGCTGGCTAACACAGCGGGATTATCGTGCTCCATCTCGCTGATGGGGTAACACAGAGCTGGAATTAGGAGCCACGGGGCTATAAATGTTTCCATCAGAAGGATCAGGTTTACGTATCTGAGGGTCATTATGCATGCTGTGCACCAGGGTCCCTCCCAAAACCCAGTGCAGCCGCCTCAGAGTGCTCTGCTGAAGGCAGGATTACCTTTTCCTTGTTGTACACTTGAGAAATCAAAGTATTAAATACCCGAGAGGCTTGGCTACAGCTGTACACGGAGTCAAACAGAGTCAAGCTCTCACTCTGAGTGCTGGTGCTGGACACTTCCCTGAGGGCATTTGTGTTCACAGGGTCTGTGTTGCTTCTGACTCCAGCATATTCTCACAACAATGCTGGCACAAGAGATTGGACCTTCCACAAGAGATAAAATATGTGATGGTCACATCCAAGACACCATTTTTTGGATTACAAAAGAAACGGAATGTTTAAGAGTAGAGTAAATGTTACTTTCTCATTACATCTAGCTGACATCAGTCTAAGAAACCCAAACCACCTCAGTATCAAACAGATGGTGAGAAATAGCCTTCGTCTGAAAAAGACAAACTTATTTAATGTTCTGCTCTCTTTTCATTGCCTGTGCTTCGTGTCCCGGATTCTGCCATAGGGTGTAGGTGGAAAATGTCAGTGGATTTGGGAGGGGGCATGGTCTGCATGCTGCAAACCCAGTGCTTTCTCTGCAAGGGGATTTGCAGCTTTCTGGGACGAGGCACGTGTCATTCCTGGCACAGCACGGAAAACGAGCACAACCCACCATGGTTTCTTCCACCTCATGGCAAAGCTGGAGGGAGGATGGGAAAGAAACCGCTCTCTGATTACAACTCATGTATGTGCCTTGGCAGAGAGAACACAGAGTAACTGTGGGCCAGAATTTTGCCATTAAGTGGTAAATCCTTGAAAACTGTGATTCTGCAGACTTTAGGCAAGGGAAAAGCATGTTTCCTACGTTTGCTGTGGAGAGTTCAGCTCCAGACACTTGCCCAGTTTCTGTTGCAGCCTGGCCCCACCCCATGCACTTGATCAGCCAGCATTTTATTGCCCTTCCCATTACATAGGAGGGGAAACTACCTCTGTCTCCTTAAAAGGGCTGGGAAAAGCCCTCTTCCTAGTCAATACCTTGCCCAGCACAGCATCCAGGCGTTGCCTAGCACAGGCACAGGGCCTGTGACCTGCAGGGACTGCTGTGCCAGCAATTAATAATAAATCACAAATATCATACAAATTCCCTGTCAGACCCTTCCTTCCTTCCACAGCCTTGTACTCCAGGCATGGGGTAAGAAAAACAAAAAGGAAAGGAACAGCTTACTAAATGGCCAGATTGCATTAGTTTGGCAGTCTTTGCTCAAAAAGACCTGGTAGCACATGAAAAATTAATCAGTATGAGAAGGACTGGAACATAAGCACAAGATCTAGTAGACTGATGAAGGACTGAAAATACTGCATGAATAAGTCATTCATAGCTTATCATCCCAGGAATCATTTCCTCAGTGATAACAACTTTTTAGAAAGCATTAAACTGAATGTGGCACGGACTTAAAATTTAAGATAAATCCGGGTGACATTTTGGCTGTCTGTGAGGCTGAGTGGCAGAGGGGGGATGGCAGGAAACCAGCCTTTTCTGTGAGCTCTTTGTGCAGGGACACGTGCTGGGCAAGTGCCCAGGGGCAGCAGCGCCCAAAGGGGCATCTTTCAAGGGATGCAGCTTCATACAATTGCTCTCACATCTAAATTCTGCACTTGTCCTGTGTCAGTAAAATACTTGACATAGCTTGTGGCTGGCTGGACCTTCCCTGTCCCTGCTCCCGAGCATGGGTCCTGTTCCAAAACACAGTATGTGGTCTGCAGAAAAATATTGTACTGTGAGGCATAAGTTAATCTTAATTGCTGCATTTCCTCACTCTTTAGGCTTGGCTTTGTCACTGCCATAATGTTCTTTTAATGTTGTTATTGTTTCTTACATACATTAAGTGTTTTGCAAATGTTGGATGGCCAAGTCTCTCTGATGTTTGGTTGCAGCAGCTCAGTTGCATGTGGTGCTCAAATGTTGGCCAGAGGAGGTGATTAGGGGTCTGTGTGTGCAGCTAAGAAGGATTTGGGGCTTCGGATCCTCTGGCTGTGTGTTGTCTGTCCTCACAGGTATTCCTGGCCCAGAGTATACCTCTGTACCCCTGCTGTGACTTCTGCATTACTCCACAGTTCCCATGGGAGAATCCATCCCTGCTAGTGGTGGAGGGTGCTCCCAAAATCACAGAGTCCCAATTGTCCTGGCTGTACGATTCATTTGCCACATGTTTAAAAATGAATGTAGCTATGTGAATAAGAGGAAAAGTTCAGGCAGAGGAATAATTTATAATTCCCAATAATATTGCTTCTAGCTACTGCTCTATAGTGCCAGTTCCTGCCCAATGTGGTTTGCGCAGCTAAAAGCTATAAAAGTTTGTTGACCTGAGAGGCTTAGTATCAACCATAGGTACAGTCAAAGTCAATATGGAGGCTGAAAATCCAGTGCTAATAGAAAAATAGAAGTCAATATTTAGGATGTGAGTCAGGAACTTAAAATAGGAAAGTGAAACAGATGAGGGCTGTAGCTCCAAGAGTGCTGGAGGTGAAATGTTTAGATCCAAGGACCACTGCTGATTACTATCTTCCCCTCTAACAAGGTTGCTCATTCTGCTTCAGAAATTCATTTCCAGTGGCCAGGCCACCTCCCTGACCTATATTCCTCAGGCTGCCATTACGTCAGAGCCTGCCTATTTGGGGCTATAAGTGAAATCCTCTGTCTTCCAGGTGAAATCCACAGGTAATTATATGTGGGGCAAATATGGGCTGGGGCACGGAGAGGCCAGGAGAAGAGTTTGGCTTAGCTCTGTTTATACTGGAAAATCCCCTTTCTAAGGCTGTACTGTTGAGTGGTGGAGGGGAGGGGGCACAGGGGAACTCCCCCCCTGCGAGGGGAGAGCAGCCAGGAACAGGGATTTCACAGTGTGGCCCTTCCAGCCAAGCATCAGGCAGAAAAGCAACCAGCCCTAAGTGGGGGTTTTCACCCTGGAGAGGGGCACGGGGCACTGAGAGCTCTTACCTGCAAGTGAAAATGATGTGGCTGTATTTCCACGCTGAGAGCCGGGTGTGCTGCTGATGAATTTATATGGCCTTCAGTGGGGTGGTGCTTGAATTTATACATCCTTTCCACAGTTTGGCTGCACTGCAGCAGATCTCCTACAGATGAGAATCTGTACAGACCCCTTAAAGTCAGCAGAGCCTCTCTATTCCAGCTAGGGACTGCATCCACATCTCCTGGTATTTAAAGAAACTGCCACCTGCCAGGTCCTCCCAGTGCCCTCCCTTTTCAGAGAGAGACTTGGTAGCTCCGAAGGTGTTTGGGATTCACAGTGACATTATTTTGCTACTGTAAGAGGACCCCATCACATCTTCCTCTGACACACGCGATGACATTCCTTTGTTTTGGCTTTGATGTCATAACATTGTTTTCACAGACTTGCCCTGATCTTGTTGTGACAAGGTCAAGTCCCATTCAATTCAAAAGGCAAGTATTAATACAAGGGCGAAAAACCCTGGTATTAATTAAGCCCCAAGCAGTAACTTCAGGCAGATGCTGCTTCTTTATTTCTTGCATCTAAAGTGCTTTAGCCAACAGAACTGGTTCGTGCTGCAATCCCAGCTTTGGTTTAAAACAAAGGTATGTACTCTAATGAATGATTGCTGGACAGCAAGGAACCAGGTTCCAGTTCTGAGCTGTGCTCCAAAGTGATACCAGCAGTAGCAGGGAGATCAGCCTGGCAAACCATGTCACACTACCACAGGGTTGTCTGGCAAAATCTGCCGCTGCAACTATTTTTTTGTGAAAAGTAAGGTTTAAGCTTTTTGTTTTTAAATTCAAGTGCCCCAAACCTCAAATATTTACACTGAAACAGTTTGATTGGAATAGAGTTCCTGTTTCATGCTGCCCCATCTGACTGTTGTGAACCGCACCAGTTTTTAATTTAATGTAATTGCAGATGTCTGTAATTTGTGAGCATTATTGTAATATCAGTAACGTTTGTTATTTTTTCTGACCAAGTGCTCAGGCAATATGGCACATCAGCACATCCTAAAATATATACATTGGGTTATGGAATGCCTGGTAGCTATTGAACTTGGTATTTCAGGAGTAGAAACTGAGGCACATTGCAAGGACTGATTTGCCCATGGCTCTTAATGCAACCTGTTGTAAACTCGGTGCATAACTGGATCCCAGTCTGATGGGATGTTTCCCTGGAGTGGAAATCCAGCCTCCTCGGGATTACCTTTGCTGCAGCCCTACTTTTGCTGAAGAAGGAACAAACTGGTTTCTGTTCATCTCACCTGGGAGACCAGTATGAAAATGGATAGGGCACCTTTCAGCCAAGCTTTTTCAGCTGGAGAGTTCTCAGAGATACATTATCTATACGTAAGGGTATATGTGGAGAGTTCTCTTAAGGCTGGCAGAAATCCAGGGTTAAAAGAAACTTTTTCCTTTCCTTTTTTAACTTCAGGTAAAACAGCAGCTCTTGGATCTGGCAGCTGCTCAGTTTCCCTTCTGTAGCAATTCTGCTCAGGCTGTGCTTTGAAGCCTTCCTGCCCCTGAGGGAAAAGTTGCTGTAGTCCTGGCCCCCCCAAGAGCCCTTTGGCTCCTGGTTCCATCCCTGCACAGCAGTGGGACAGCCTTTCCCTGGCGTTGCCATGGGTGTTTTTGTGGCTGCACCACGGGCTGGGTGATGGGAACTCCCTGCTGAGCCCAGTGCACTGTGGAGCTACAGGGAGCTTCCACTATTTCCCTGATGGGCCACAGGGCAGAGGATGCCCATCTCAGGGTCTCACACATCATCTGCTGCTTCCAGGTATTCCAGCAACACAGCCAGGCCTCTTTTCAAATCCTTGCTTTGCCTTTGATGGGGCTAAAGTGAAGCAGATGCAGGATATTTCAAATTAATCTTTTTCAAGGTTCCTTGAGCCATTGTGTTTGATGGAACTTGGTTTCCACAGAGAGCCTTTCAACGGGGAGCAGTTTTCATCATCAAACCTCTGGGGCAGTCCCATGATTTCAGAGCAGACAAGCCATGAGTTATAAACAAAACCACAAACAAGGTTTTGTTTGCAGACCATTGTATAAAGCACTGGGTATGTGTCAAAGGCTACGAAGACTTTGTTTTAAATATAGTTGGGTTTTGTAAAACATTCTTGTTACAACATATAGATTTCCTATCATCTGGACACAAGTTCAGCAGTACAGATTCCAGAGGGACGGAATGTCCTAAATTGACCTAAAATTGTTTTACTCTGCATAAACATGTCATGATTTTTAAAGAACTTAGGCTCTTTCATGGACAGAAACTTGGAATGTCTCCCCTCAGACAGTACAAAGATTTCCATTGTGAGCTCTGATGAGTCAAGGAAATATTGGATCTTAAACTTATCACTCTTGCAAGACTGAATGTTGCATATTCAGTTGCTCAGAAGGTTGTAATTTTGCAGAGGTATTACCCACTGGGGAACAAAACTTGAATCACTGTCACCTGGGCTTATGTCTAAAGAGAGATCTTCGAGGGGGTCCCACAGAGCAATGACATCTGTTTCCTTACTCTGTTTGCCAAAAAGAGGATGAAAAGTATCTTGACAAGAGACATGAAGAACTTTGAAAGGCTGGTCAAAAAATGAGTTGTAAGACAAAACAACAACCCATTTATTGAACCCATAACTATTCAGAATAGAAGAAACATTCTTCCCCGACATCCCAATACAAAAAAACATGTGCCCGGACATATTAAAACACCAGCTCTATTTCCCAGATCTTCTTACAAAACTGATCCTGAATAAAGAGAAGGGAAAGAGTTAGAAAGTAAAATAAAATATGTCTTCCTAAGAAGCTGTTTGACACTCAAAAGAATAATATAAGTGAGAGGACAAGAGCCCTCACACCCTTACAAATCCGCAGGGAAAAGCTGGAGCAAACAAACCCCAGGCTCCTGGGCTAACCTACTGCAGGTACATTTGACCCCCTTGCCCAAGCTGTATTTCATTAGTATATCTCAAGGAGGATGGGCTGTTAAATGATTCAAGCTGGATAAGATTTGCTGCAATGGAAAATTGGTGTGCCTCTGTCCCTTTCCAGCTGAAAAACTGTTTGCAAAAATAGATAAGCATATCATCGCTGCAAACTGGGCTGTTCACCTAAGAGTAGAAAATGCAAGGGGACTTGAAACTGCATTTTCATTTGTCACACTTCTGAATAATTTATTGCACATCTCACCATATATTGAAATTAAAACCTGAAGTATGACATACAGTAAATAATTCAGACTGGCTCTTTCATCGAGTGCGAGCTGGGTTATTGATACTTCATTTTAGATAGACATCCATGTCAGGTGCTCTTGGAGATCTCTCTCCATGGGCTAATTTTGCTTGTGTTGGTACCAGTGAAAAATGTAGGGCTGCAAAGAGGGCTGGGGCTTCTCAGCCTCTTGCAGCCTTTCAGTACTTTAAGGGAGCTTGTAAGAAAGAAGGGGACAGACTTCTTAGCAGCACCCATTGTGATAAGGCAAGGGGTAATGCTTTTAAACTGAAAGAGAGTAGATTTACATTAGATATAAGGAAGAAATCCGTTATGATGAGGGGGTGAAACACTGGCACAGGTTGCCCAGGGAGGTGGTGGATGCCCCATCCCTGCACACATACAAGATCGTGTTAGACAGGGCTCTGAGCAACCTGATCCAGTTGAAAATGTCCTGCTCCTTGTGGAGGGATTGTACCAGATGTCCCTTAAAGGTCCCTTCCAACCCAAATTATTCTGTGATTCTATGAAATCCTGCTTTAGGCAGTCCACGAATTCCCTGTGCTTAATACTCCTCCAGTTCTCCTAATGAAATGACTGCAAGGAAGGCTTCCTGAAGCCTGACAAGCAAGGGAAATGACCTCATCTGAGGGTGTAGCCTCACAAATCCTTTAGGAGCAGCCACACGGACTGGAGGTATTGATCAAACCCTGCCCACCTCCAGGACACATCCCAGATGGTGTGGGAAGGCACAGCAGGAACGGTGTGTCCTTTGCAGGTCGATGGCAGAGCCCTCACACTGCAAACACAAATACAGGTGTTACTGCACAACTGTTTGTGTTATTTGAGATCCAAATCTTAACAGCCAATTAGGATCTCATTAGGGTTCTATTTACATAGCTAATGAAGATAATTCATGAGGAAAGAAAACATTCGAGACTCCCCAGCACAGTCAATTGACTTCAACTTCGGTGAAGCAGACAGCCAATTGCATTTAGAACTTTCCTTTTGCCTGAATAAGAGGGACAACAAAAGGACATTAATCCATGGGGAAGCATGAGTTAAACCTATCTGTGCCTCAATTCCCACTAACCAGGGGCAATAGGTTTTCCATTCTCCATGCACAGTTTAGGGTACTGACTTCTGTTGAGAAGAAAACATGGTTTGCCTTTATCTTATTTTTCTTTTTGTTTGGTTGGTTGATTTGGTTTGGTTTTTTTAATCTCAAAAAAAAAAGAAACAAAAAGAAAAGAGGGGTCATCAGACATGTTTGAAATATGTGGATTCGTCCTGTTCAGCCTGTTGCAGAGGAAATCTGCATTTTATTGTAGGTAATCCAGAGTTTACTGCAGGGCAGTGTGAATTTGTCATTCCTAAGTTTGAGGAAATATTCACTGAATGAGTTTCTGTAGTGTAAGACAGTATTTAGAGAGTGGGCCCGTACAGCAGACCCCTCGGTGCTGCCTGTAGGCTTGGAATTCCAGGGAATGCCTGGAGGGCACTAGCTCAGTCCTTGGGAGGTGTTTTGAATGCCTTGGCACTCCGGTGCAGCTCTGCTTTCTTGGGAGATCTGCTCTGGAGGGAAAGACAGTGTTTGGGGAGGACGAGAGAGGAGACACTTGTTGCCCATCAAAACCAAATACTGACATTTCCTGCCTGTTAAAGCATTTGTTCTTGAACCATTGTCAAGGAAAAATATTTACCAGGTTAGAAGAAAATCTAAAGCTAGAGCCCATGTGGGAATCATGGGAGACTGTCTTGAAGGGAAAGATCCTGGTGTTTTGTCATGTTCAGTCACAGAAATGCCAGGATACTGTGACAACTGGCTTTGGGAAGGGCTCAGGCTGCAGCTGCAGTAAGTACATGGTTTCAGATGAGCTTTACAAGTTCACTAGGTTTAGACTTGATATTCCTCTCCAAGACTTCAAGTAAGAACACTAAAAGGTTGCAAACCCAGGCTGAGCTAAAGCAAAAAGTGCCTCGTGTTACAATACTACATATTCAGACCCAAAAGAAGCTATATAAAAATGTGAATCTGTATTCATGATCTGATTGCAACGATGAACAAATTGTACTAGAGACTAAACCGTTCACAGGGGCATCAGAGGACCTTTGTAGACCTTTGGGTGGCCACAGGAAATTAAATATCTAATAATGGCATCTGGGCAATAAAAAGAAGAAACTAATGTCTTAAAATGAGAAACAATCCACCTTCTTTCCCTCACTCATAACTCCCTGATCACTCCTGGTCTTCCTGAGAACCTCTTCAGTGAGATTCTGAAATTTGTGCTTTGCTGGCTTTCCCCCCTTTGCCATCTATTTTAATGGTGCTGCAGAAGCTCTTCATTCTCGTACTGTTGCTGATCCAGTTGGTGCAGACCACATGGGCAGTGTTCCCAGGGAGACTGGGTCACCTAGGAAGAGAAATCAGTTGGGGAAAATCACTCCTCTTTTTTTCATACATCCTTGTTCCTCCTCCACCTGTCCTCGTGTGTATGTGTGTCTCTCTCACACTAAAAAAAAAAGAGGACAAAAAAAGGCAAAAAAACCTTTGAAGGCTTAAATCTCAGATGTGAGCTTACTTGAGCTTTTATTGCTTTTTTTTTTTTAATCCAGAAAAGCTTAAGTTCACTCAAAATGGCAATTACTTGAATCTAATTGGAACCATTTTATGTAGCTCCAGACTCATTGCTTGATCTCAATAATAAATGAACTTACAAAATATTTTTGTTACTGAAAGAATTGTAGTTGGGCAGGGCAGATCATCAATCATGATTTCCTTTTGTAGACTTAATGTGAACCTCATTTGATTTTGAGCAAAACTATGTTAGCTGCAACATTAGCTACTGCACCTTCAGCTGTGGCAGAGAAGGGAATGTGGTTCCTATGGATTTTTAAATCCCAGTTTACAAATTAAAGATTTTAACTGAGATTTACTTATTAAATAAATTTGCATTTCATTTAAATATAAAGGGGAAGAGTGTATTTATAATGTAGAAGTTCCAACTGAGATCAGGACCCTGCTGAGGGAAGTGCTGTGCACGTGCTCAAAGAAGGGATTACTTTTCAGACAAACCAGCTCTTTGAACCTGTTTATTGCACTAGTTTTGGCAGAAGAGATGGAGCAGGGCTGGGAAGGAGGAATCTGCTGGGAGGGTTGGTGGCAGCATGTGGTTTGATGTGCTAAGTTGTTTGGGACTCTGTTCTTGGCAGCCAGGCTTGCTTCACAAAGCTCCTGTGCTGAACAGAGGGCAGGTGGAGCGAGGAGGGAAGGAGCCTTCATCTTTGGATGGATTGGCCATGGGAAAGGCCAGGCCTGAACCCAAACAAGGGGTTGTTGAGCTGCAGCTTGAAGGGGGGAAGTGGCTTTGCCGTGTATGTGCAGAAACCCCAAGCACAGTTAAACCATCACTGGTACCTCCTGCCCAGTTTATGGCTTCCTAGTGAAGGCATAAAACTATATAGGTTGAACTATATAGTTGTCTCTAGGACAGATTGTTTTGGGGAGGAGTTTGGGACCATGTGTTCATCTGGTGAACTGGATAAAAATGTCTTCTCTCCTGTCATTGAGCTGTTGTTTTGAAAAAGAAAAAAAGAGCTGAGATAAAAACGTGCTCAAAGAGGTGTTGGTCACACATCCTCATCTGGCAGCAGCAACACTTTGTGACAAGCTCACCGCTCTTCCCTGCCCCTCTCCCTGTCCTTGGAGATGCTTCTCTCCTTTCATCTGCCAGGAGAATGGCACATACAATCAGTTGCTCCCTAACCTGGGCTGGAGAAAAGAGTCAGACTGAGCTTAAATGTCTGGAGAACTTTCATCCAGTCTTGGAGAGATCTGAGATAGGGAATGGTTGTGCATGTGAAGTGGAAGAGGCACTAGCCCTCAGTGAGGATGTGGGAGGAAAAGGTGATCCCTTTCCCTGTCCCTGCAACTGGGACAGAGTTTATTGCTCTAGTGACATGCTGGTAAAGAGGATGCCACTCACAAGTTGGGTGCCAGTTTGGACCAGCCTGTGGATCAAACACAGTGCAAAACTATGTTGTGGTACCTGCTGTTAGTGTGCCAATGCAGAGCTCCACAGCTCCTGGCAGACCTGTGCCCATTTTGTGGCAAATACCCTTCAGCCCCTCCTGGGAATGGCTGAGCACTGGCCAGAACCCCCAGGGAGTCCTCTGAAGTCATTTTGCCTCAGCTCCACTCTGGCTCCCTGGGCTGGCACCGTGTTTCGGGTGCAGGCCTGCCCCAGAGCTGCTCCCTGGATCTCTGTGGCTCTGCTTTCAAGTGGTTTCCCCTCTGGGCACCTTTAAACGCTCCCTTATCAACAGCTGCTGTACAGATAAAAGAGCATCAGCGAGCCGATGAAATCCCCACCAGCTGAGTGAAGTGGTGACAGTCCTAACCCAGGTCCCACAACCTCCCCGGGGTTCTGGCTGGGCAGAGCTGGGAATGGCCTTGGGCTACACCTGCACCAGTTCCCTGCAACTGGGAACACGGCGGGGCGCAGTGACCTCTGGTTCTGTCCCCAGTGGTTTCTCACCGTGGTTTGCTCTCCCACGGGCAGGAGCATCCCCAAGCAGCAGTTTGCATGCAGCCACCCCGCTGTTGGAGCTAGCAGCAAGGCAGGCTGTTCCATGCCAGCTGGCCTCCGTGCCCAGGAATGTTCCCAGGCACACTTGATTTACTAGTAGAGATGTAGCCTCAGAGGAAGAGATACAAACAGAGCTGTGGGTCTAGCTTGCTCCCATGGAATTTTGCCCTGGGCTTTGCAAGAAGAGGATTTTACTTCTCTGCAAATGCAGTGGGTTCAGGAGAAACACAGAGATGTGGGAAGGGAAGGAAACAGGGAATAAGCTATGTTTTTTGTCACGGCTTTGAGATTGGGCAGTGATATGACGGGTCACTGTGGTATTGCTGCACCTGGATTTCTGGTTAACGCCCTAAGGTGGGTGTAAATAGTGCCTTCCACACACATGAAAGGGAAGTTGCAGTTTCGGGGAAGAAACTAGAGACACTCTACCCCCTGAATCCAGGTTTCTGGCCTGAAAGCCTTGAGTTGGCTTTGTAAGCCCAACATGCTACCTAAAGCCTTCCAAGCTGCAGTGGTTCCAGTTGGCACCACTGGCCTAGCAAGGGGGAGACAGAGATTAAGTGCAAAGAACGACAGAGTGCTTTGGGTTGGGAGGGACCCTTCCACTAGACCAGGTTGCTCCAAGCCCCGTCCAACTGGCCTTGAACTCTTTCCCACAGTGAACTCATGGTTTCCATTTCCCCCTTAAGATGGGACTCAGTGCTGAGGTTTCTTCTGCTTTTAGCATGTGAAATATTACAGTAAGAGAAAAGCTCTAAAGCCTCCCCACTTGGGTGAGTTTTACCCTTTCCTGGGTTTATTACATCATTTCTGTCCGAGTAGCAGTATTAGAAGTGCTTTGATCAGTAGCAGGGCTAATGATGGGATGGCCAGGAGCAGGTATCTCCTCTTGTGGCACACTGAAAAATACTATTTCTCTGAACACGATGTCATCAGTCCTTCTGCTCACCTGCTGCTCTGCTTAACATTTTTGGAAGTTTAAAAGTTTAATTTAAATGATTGCCATGTGGCACCTCAGGAGCCTCCTTTCCACATGGGGTTTTGGGAAAGCTACTGAGCAAATGGCATTCAGTTGGGATAGCAGTGAAATCACTTCAGCTCAAGGGAAATAAACCTGTATTTTATCCTATATGTAGATATTTCTTTGGAGAGTTTGTAGAAAAACTTTTTCACAGTTTCATCCCTGGAAAATTCAGCTTGTTTTATCAGAACATGCCCAATATTGTAAATGAAGGAAAGGAAGAAAGGAAAAAAAATATTTATGTATTATTTCAGTGGTGTGTTGTTTTAATCTATTAAGGTTTCTTAAAATTAATGTCTGACATTTTAGAAGTTGCTTAGGGAAAAAAATAGATATGAAACAGTCTACTTTTTATTAAATTTATTTTGTAAGGAAACTATTTTCCCACCAGCTGCAGAAATGAATGTCACATTTGATTGCACAACTTGGAGTTTCAATTTTCCACTGGTATGGAGAGAGTGGCCCTGATTTTTCAAGGATTTCTTCACAAACTTGAGGTTTAGGTCCTCGGGGTTCTTCCTTAACTGTGTGAGCATCTGAACCAGGACTTAGAGAATCCATTCAGTCAGTTTAAAATTATCTGAGGTATTAATCAGGGGCTTGGGGTGATCTTGCTTCTTCCCTGATTCATGTGCTGACTGCCTTTTCTGGCAAAGGAGGGCAGGAGAAATTCAGGGGCAGCTCTTTTTCCAGTATCCTGTATGCAGGAGGCTTGGGGTGCACACAGGAAGCAGAGAGCAAGGGAGACAGAAGTACAAAATAAATGAAGGTTATTCCGTGGTTCCCCAGCTTGTTTGTTTGTTTAGGATTTGATTTATTTGAAAGGAGTTTATTCCATGGCTGACTAAAGGAATGTATGCAATGTTTAGTATACCCACCTTCACTGGATGGGAATGTTTACTGAGTCTCTGCACATGAAAGCTGTATAGAAAACAGAAAATGTAAGGAAGGGCAAATCTCCTACAGTAACCCAACACCAGGGCTGTGTAAGTCCAGGCAGAGAATGCAGAATTGATGGGAATAATGGAATTAGTAATTGGACAATGCTGCACATCATGAATGTTTTATGGTACTGCCTTTCCAGCCTAATCCTGAGCAGGCTGACGAATGTGCTTACTTTTACAAGCACAGAAACTGAGGACAGATAGGCCACTGCAAATACCAGAAAAAAGCAGGAAGCCAAGGTGTGGCGAGGGAAGGGAGCTAAAGGTATTAAGGAATGTAAAGGTCGGCCCAGGCTTTCCCAAAGTGCTGGGCAGGTTGGCTATACAACACCCATCCTGCAGTGGGCCTGAAGAAAAGCAAAGGGAGGAGATGATGGCACAGCAGGGGAGGGAATTCACGGTGTACTCAGCACGGTGACTGATCGGTTTGGGAACAAATCTCTGTTGATGCTCTGACCAGCACTTTTATTGTCCTGACCAAGGCTGTAAAAAATCTTCTCTCATGTTCAGATAGACTTATAATATCAGTTATTCCCTGTTGCTGAAAGAGATTATCATACTCCTGCTAGGATTTATGAGTTGTAATAAGAACTGTGGACAAGGCACTGCAGGAAACTGTTGGGTAATAGATTTGGTTTTGGGCTTTTCAAAGATGAGCTGAGTACTTAATGTCTCACTGAAGTTTTGGGATTTTAACCCAAAAACTATGTCTAACCTGCTTATGCATCATTGAAAATCTCACTGTGACCTCTCTAGACCTTTGGGCCCCTGTGTGCCTTTCAGGAAAAACAGCCTTTCTCTGCTCTCTGCCCCTTTCTCCCTTCTGTAAAATGGAGAAAGAGGTTCTTCCTTCTCTTGGAGAGGAATGCGGAGGCCAAATACAGGGAGATAACTTTGACTATGACACTATGACTTTGAGGCTACAGATGCTCTGAGGATAAATGGCACCTTGAAGCAGTTCAATGTGTCCCTCTAATAATTAGTTTCTGCAATTTGGAATGTGCTTTCTGGAACGCCACAGAGGGAGCGCTGGAATGGACAAGAGCCTAGGAACGGCCAAAGGATGCTGCTCTCCTACCACTCCTCCCAGTCAGTAAAGTTTGGAGCACACAAGCAAACAAGCTACCAAATAAAAGCTACATGATGGCGTTGGACTGGAGACCTGTGCCCATGGGAGCTGCTCTGGGCACTGGGAACAAGGGGTGTCATTGAGAGCAACTTGCAAATGGCTTTACTGCCAGTGCGAAGCAGGTGCAGCAGCTGACCGCCTGTGCCCAGCACATGCCACAGGGCAGGCACAAAGCTTCACTATTGCTTTCTGCAGTTCTGCCTCGTTTTAAGAGGATATTTAAAAATTGGAATGATAATGACCTGAGAAAACATGACTTTACACCAGAAACTAAAACTGCAAGCATTCATTATCAAAGGCAAAGAAGTGTTAGAGAACATGAATGCCCGATGATGCAATGTTTTTCATCCTGCAACTGAGCACAGAAAACCTTTTCATATGCCCTAAATCTGCAGCTACAATAAAGCCTTCATACAGACAATCTGCTTAAACAGAACGTCACGCTTGCCTTTATTTTATTTTAATTGCAAAACATTATCCAGTTTCACTGCTAAAATATGCACTTCTTAAGGCAATATGCGTAACTTTATTTTATCCTCCATTTTGCTTGACGTCATCTCTGCAGTGATGAAATTATAAGCTCCTGAAGTGGACCATCTATGACGCAGCCATTTCCATTTTTTCTCTGGGGAAACTCCCTCATCTCCTTGTCTTCGTAACAAGACTTATATAATTAAAAAATCCTGCTTTACTCTGAATCTTCTGAGCAGAATAGTTGGCATCCTTGTCTCTTCATTGCTTTAACATGTGAGCCTGTACCACCAAAACAAGCAGGAATTTTGACTCTGTCTCTAAGGCAAGATTGAGCCCTGGAATTCCAGGTAGTCGAGATGATTATTATTCCATTAACCTAGTATTTATCCCCCAAAAATAGCAGTGCCTAACTCTTAGTGTCTTTCCTTGAAGGTCTTGCAGGGACTTACAAGTGGTGATCAGTGTGATCATCCCCGTTTCCAAGGTGGGAAGACCAAGGCACTATGGGAAGTAAAAGGACACTTCTATCACTGGGAAAAGAACTGAGGTCTTCTGAATCTTAGTCAGTTCACTGCCTACTGACCCTCCCTAGCCTGACACCCTGTGACCATTCCTACTGAGTGGAATTAAGTGTGCATCAGTGGTGGCAGTGCCTCAGAGTCTGTCCCCTGATGGCTTGGATGTTGTCCAGGCTGTACCGAGGTGTTACGGCATTTTCACCTCTTTGTGATAAAAGCCATACGTCAAATACTGAATTTTGAATTTTGGAACTGTGTAGCATCAAGGGGAAACAGTAAAAAAATAAAGGTTCTCATGTTAGCCTCCCTTTTTTCCTCTTCCCCCAGGAATTTTATTATAAATTGCAGGAATTGGTCATGCAATTTCAAAGCTGCACAGCCACGTGAACTTGTTGCTGCAGCCTTAATCTGCAGATATAACAAACTTGTGAGCAACTGTTGTCATTCACTAGCAGTGGAGACATACTGGAAATGTAGAAAATCCTGGGCCTGCATTGTATTTCCTGATAAATTCCAATTTTCCTGCCACTGTGACGGAAAGAGCTGAGATTTGATGAATGAAATTGAGACTCGCTGCGAAACAGAGCAAGGGGTTTGAAGAGCTGCCAGATTTCAGCAAAGGTGAATAAGACAGAAATAGACATTTCTGAATAAGCTGCCTTTCCCCTCTTCAAGAACAAATCACCATCTTGTAAATTATCTTCTCAGGTGAGAATCCATCCTTCATGGAACAGGAGACAGGCTGTGCAGCACAGGCTGCTGATAGATGTTAGAAGACAAACCACCAAAAGACAAATATGTCTTCAGAAAACAGTATTAAGTAATGTTTTAAAGAATGGCCACACATCATATTCACACAGATGCCAACAGGAAGCACAGCTCAGGAACAGAAAAGCTTTCAGATAATCTCCACCCATTACGAAGGCAAAACCTCAACATCACTAACACTTCTTAACTCATTCTCAGTAGTCACCCCTGATGCTGTACCATGGATACATTTCATACTTCAGCACAGAGTTTTATCAAGAGGTTTATTCACTGAAATGTGTAAAATCTATAAAAAAAGCTCACTTCTATTAATATTTCACATCTCACATACTTATCATATCCATGGGACAGTGGTCTGAAGTGGGAGTTTTCAGGAATGCTCAGCGTTGGTCTACCCGAGCTGCTGAAGTGAGGAGTAAAACTGTGGAGTATCAACGTGCAGAGAGTGATGTGTTTCTACAGACCTGCCTCTAACTAGACCAGAAATTAGGGTGTTTTGTTAAGGATTGCCAGTTGTGGTCACAGACCTTAGTGAGCCTTTCTCATCTAGGTCTTCCAGCCAAAGTCTTCTGCCCATCAGCAATGATGGTTGCAATTTAATCAGCTTGGGAAAAAGACACTATATGATGGCAGTGGATACCTGTGATTTGGTATAGGATTTGTACAGAAA
The DNA here is from genome assembly GCA_035221455.1 of Xenops minutus. Classification (NCBI taxonomy): domain Eukaryota; kingdom Metazoa; phylum Chordata; class Aves; order Passeriformes; family Furnariidae; genus Xenops; species Xenops minutus. The sequence goes on along the minus strand of JAWWEE010000105.1, from coordinate 1,878,868 downwards.
AATGCTAGGGAAGAAAGATTTTTCTCTTTCCCTCAGAGTGTTGTAAAACCTGTCCTTATTGAGATACTTTTCTCTTATTTAACTAAGAAACCCCAACAACACCTGAAGTTGATACTTATCAGCTGTGTTTGGGTCCTGAAAAGGAACACCTGGATCTGAAACATTAGCAGCAGGTGCTGCTAATTGAGTACTTACTGACTAAACACCTCTAAGACAACCCACTAAAAAAACCAACAAACCACAAAAAAATAAAAATAGAGTGCACACGGGAGAGAAGAAAGAAATTAATCAGTGAGTTAACTATACAAAGTTCAGGAGCAGGGAACTGAAGTTTCACAAAGGACATTAACACATATGCACAGTTGGGTTTCCCCAAACCAGATCCTTTCAGCATAAAGGATGGTCTCTCTCCCTGGCAGCAGTTTAGCTGAAGAGCAAGATGGATGTGAAAGTAACTCTGTAAAATGAAATTACACTGTGGGAGCCCACTGTGCTGGGGCTGAATCTTCAGCTGATGTACAGCTTGACTCCACCATTTCACAGAGCTTGTGAGGAAATGCAGTCCCAGGAAAGGCACCCCTTGGACTGATTCCTTTCTCCCCAGTGCTGCTGCACAGCTCTAGGGGTGTGAAGGGGACGAGGACTCATTTGAGAAGCTGGAAGTCTGAGTGGACACATCCAGACACGTTTGACTCCACAGACCGAGTGCTGCCTTGATTACACCTAAATACACCTGTCTCTAATGCTCTGTCCTGATGAAGATGCTTCTCAGCTGGTGACCTCAGGTGCGCTGCTGTGATGCAGCAGAGCAGGATTCAAAAGCAGGAATTAGGCAGTGACGAGGCACAAACTGTATCCAAACCTTCACGAGTGATACTTTGAGGGCCTTACTCCCCACATTCACCGAGGTGCTGGCTGCAATGGAGACAGATCTGCCTTGGTAAGAACTCTTTACATGGTGGGGCATGGCTGAGGTTCTTATGTGGGTGCCAGTGCTTTCAGAGAACACCTTAAATGTGCTTCGGTGGTGTCCTGTGGGACCTCAGGGAAACAGATGAGAAGGCAGAGCTGCTGTCCCAGCAGGTCCTGATCTAGATAGACTGAGAGATGACAAAGTAGAAGGGAAATGTGTTTTATGGCTAAGAGAAGACTGTGAAGCCTATTTTATTTGAAATCAGAGAGGAGCAAACCTACAAGACCTGGTTGATATCAGATCAGAGCACATGCAGGCTTCCAGAACTGCCACAAACACGTTTCTGCCTTCTGAGGCTCATCATCCTAACATAGAAAGCTCCTGGAGATAACGTGGAGCTGGGCATTCAGTACAGCCTATGCTCCAGGCACAGGGAGTAAGTGTTGAGGCAAGAAATGACTTTTTCCTGGCATGACCCACTAAGATTGAACTGGAATGGCAATTAGAAGTTGAAGTGCTCATTTAATGTCAGTGATGTGTAAACTACGTTGCCATTGTTATTTTAGTGCTGATTTACATAATTGGCATACCCTGAAGTCACACTGCACGAACTTTCAGTTCATGCTAAAGACTTGCAGGAAGTCATAAAATTAAACATTATCTGCACTGGAATGCAATGGAAAAATAACTAAACTTGTGAAGGATTTCACCTCACTCTGTGTCCCCTCTCCCGATGTGTGTGTGATAGGGAGTCAAAATCGGGTTGGCAAGTGCTGGGAGCTGTTGGTGTGAAGGAGCTTTACCAGCTCTCTAGTTACACTGGTGCAGCTGTGGAGGGATTGGGTTCACTGGTGTGTAGCTCCCTGTGTGAGCTTCTCATCCTGCAGTGACGTTTCACTGGAATAACTGAAGTCACTCAAATGTGATAGGAAAGCCAAGGCAAGAAAGCCCACAGGAGGAATTCTTGTAGTCCAAATGTGCTGAATTCCTGCCTCAGATCAGTAGTTTTCCTCCACTGAAAATGGAGGGGAAAGGCCGCTCCCAAAGGAGGAGCTGGTAATGGAGCTGTCTCAATTGTTATCGCTCTAAGTCCGTCTCCGTAGGAATTCAAAGTGTCACAGGCTGCCTGTGTCTTTTGAAAAGGAAGCCCCTGAGAGGTAGTGGGAAGAGGAGGCGCAGCACAGAGCACTTGCTTTGCCAGGAAGGCACCAGGACCCCGGTTAATGACGGTGTGCCGATGGCTTTGGCTTTGATAAGGACCCTAAATTGCTAGCTATCACATACCTATGCAAGGGCCAGGCCCTACCGCGGAACCCGACCAGGCAGACAAGGGATGGGGCAAGGGACGCATCCCTACTGAGCTTCTCATTGTGCCAGAATATTTCCCAGTATCAGGAAAGGGAGCGAGGGACGCAGCTCCGACTGGGCGCCGGAGCCCGCTGCGGGTCCCGGGGCAGGTGGGCAGGTGCGGGGCGGCGAGGGGCCGGGGCTGGCGGAGCGGGGTTTGTGCCGGGCTGCCGCTCCGGCACGGCGATCCGCCGCCGTTCCACCACTGGAGGGCAGCCACATCTTAACAAAAAACAAACACCCGGCTCAGCGCGGCCCCTCGGCCGCCCGCACGGGGCTGAGCCCGCATCGGATGCGCCGCGGCAGCGCTGCGGGAGGAGGCTCCTCCCGAGCCCGCCCGCTTCTCCTGCGGGGAGCGGAGCGGGGAAACCCGCCGAGGTTCCAGCCTTCGGCCCCGGCTCGGGCAGCGGGCTCCGCGCACTAGTGCAGGGGGAAAAGTAACTAGGGAGATACGTGTATTTAAAGTGGTTTTAAAGCACCGGGATTCTCCCGGTACCTTAGGTGACCTTCACACCTTGCCACCCCGGCAGTCCGGGGCACGGCGCTAATCCGATTTGCGGCGGCGGAGCGCTCGGGGCTCTACAATGGGTCATTGTTGGGGCCGGGCCGGTGCCGCGTCCCGCTCCGGCTGCGGCACCGTCCGTGCTGGGGGGCTGCCCGCACGGTCCCGGCCGCCGGCACCGCCGCCTAACGGGACAGCGCGCCCATCCCGGCCCGGCGGCGCGACCCGGGCGCGGGCGGCGGGCGCGGCGAGGAGGGAGGGAGCGGAGGGGAGGGAGCGAGGGAGGGAAGGAGCGAGCGAAGGAGGGAGGGAGGGAGTGAGGGAGGCGGCGTCTGCTTTAAAAGCCGTGCGGGGCCGCAGCCCGCTCCCACAGGGCGGCTGTGATTGGCGCGGGCCCCCGAGCCTCCGGGGTCGTGACATCGCCGCGCAACAAAAAGCCCCGGCGGCGGCGGCGGGCGGCCACCCCCGGCCATGGTGCGGTGCGGGTGCGGGGCCGCCGGGGAGCCCCGCAAGCTGCCCTAACGCCGCCGCTCCCCGCTCTCGGCATTTGCTTATTTTCCTTTTTTCTTTTTTTTTCTTTTTTTTTTTCCTTTTATTTACCCTCCTCCCTCCGTTTTCTTTTCTGTTTCAAGGGAGCGGAGAGAAGTCAAACTTCATCCTGATGTTGCTGCGGGAGTCTCGGTAAATGACCGTCTGTTCTCATGAGCGTGATGCAAAGGACATTTTTGAAAAGGAGCCTTTTAACTCCATAGACACGTAGGGACCCATTCACGGGCAGGCACACGCACACACGCGCGAGGAGGAGGAGGAGGAAGAAAAAGAAGAAGCAACAACTTTTCGATCGCTGCTTTTAAAAGGGAGAAGCCTTTTCCCTGACCGGGAGTTGCCTTCTGCCTCCTCAACCAGCTGCTAAATGTTTCCGAGGCGGACTGTACTTCAGGGAACTTCTGTCTTCTGCTCGGCAGCTGTAGAGGAGCAGCAGCGAAGTTTGGAGTAACACCAAGTGATGCGGGAAAAACACCCCGAGAGCAGAACACCCTCCTGCAGACACAACCCCTGCTGCTGCACACAGGTATAGCCCCGGCGGTCGCAGATCCGCTGAAAGCCTTCTCCGCAGGATGACTCCGTGGGCCACGGCGGAGGTGCTAGCGCTCTGGAAGAGAGAGGGGGGACGGGACACTAAGCATAACTATTATTATTGTTATTATAATAATCCAGCCCAGATTTTTACGGGGGAGAATGTCAGCCTGTGGGTTTGGCTAAGGACGTAGCAGGATTTTTACTTTCCTCCTTCCCCTTTTTTCACTCCACGGAGGGAAAATAACACTCCTCTTCCCTCCGTTGGGGGAAGCTGCAGCCCCTCCGCGGGAGGAGCGGAACCGGCCCGGAGCCCCGCGGCTCGGCTCGGCTCGGAGGGGTGTCGGGGGCAGCCCGGGGGTCGGGATAGGAGCGCAGCGGGGCGGTCGCTTTGCGGGGCAGCCGCCCCTTCCCTTCCCTTGCCCTGCCTTGCCCTGCCCTGCCGGCGGAGCGGCGGGAGGCCCGGCCCGGGGCACACCTGCGCCCCCTCCTCGCCTTCACCTCCGCGCTCCTTTGTTGCGGAGCGCCCCGCTCCGCTCCCCCGGCCCGGCCCGGCCCGGCCCGCTCCCTTTGATCTCCTGCCCGGGCATTTCGGCGGCGCGGCCCCGCACCTGACGCGGCCCCTCGGGGGGCTCTGCCGGCCATGGCCCCGCGCCGGGCTGGGTCCCACCTGCGGGCCGTCCCCGCCCGTCCCCCTCCTCCCCCGGCGCGGTGCCCGCGCTGACTGGCTCCCATCGCCTCCTCCTCCTCCTCCTCCGCGCAGGTTGACCATGGTTGCCGTGACCCGCTCCGTCCTGGCGCTGCTGCTGTGCCAGGCGCTGCTGGGCGGCGCGGCCGGGCTCATGCCGGAGGTGGGTCGGCGGCGCTTCATCGAGCCGGGCCGCGCCGCCTCGGCCGCGCAGCGCCCCGAGGACCTGCTCAGCGAGTTCGAGCTGCGCCTGCTCCACATGTTCGGGCTGAAGCGACGGCCCAGCCCCGGCAAGGACGTCGTCATCCCGCCCTACATGCTGGACCTCTACCGCCTGCACGCGGGGCAGCAGCTGGGGCAGCCGCCGGCGCTGGGCTTCCCGCTGGAGCGGGCGGCCAGCCGCGCCAACACCGTCCGCAGCTTCCACCACGAAGGTACGCGTGGGCTGCGGGCAGGGCAGGGCTGGGCTGGGCTGGAGGAGGAGCGGGGGGCGGATTCCTGCCGCCGGGACCGCGGGGCACAGCCGCTCCCGGACGGCTCTGCTGGGCAGCTCCTGCCTCGCTTCTCCCCACCCTCCCTCCGACGGGGCGCTCCCGTTTATCGGCTTCTCCCGCTAAAGCGGCGCGGCTCCGCGTTAAGCGTTCCCGCTGCTCTCCGGCCAGGCTGGAAGGCAGGGCAGGCTCCCTAATGCGCGGCTGAGCCGGGCCGCTGCGGAGGTTTCTAATCCTTATCTAATCCCCGTGAGAGATCAATGAGACAATCAATTGTGACCTCCTCGGGCGCTGCCGTCGAGGAGCGGGGTAGCCGCGCCAACGCTACGGCTCCGCAGTGCCCCGTGGCTGGGTTTGGGCTCTCACCTGCGGTGCCTCCAGCAGCACCTTTGCAGCCCACGGAGACAGCCGACCCTCTGGGACGGGCCCTCACTCAGCATTTGGGTGCGTTTCCTGGCTCTTGTAGCCAAAGTAGCAGCTGTGGCATTAGACATGGCACAGGTAGGCCCGTGGAGCTGGCAGGGCACGTGTCGCTCACGTGCTTTTTGGGAAACGTTTCCCCAGGTTGTAATTGCTCCTGGCTGCTGGTCTCTGCTGTTGGCATGCAGTGGCTCTTTTGCAGTGGCTGCAAAAGTAATGAAAATGCAGTTTCCCCGTGATTTTATTGTGGAACTGTGTCAAGAAAAGAAAATCATTAGTATTTAAGTTTCTGATGGGTGAAGGAGGTGGCCTCAGAGAAGTGGATGTGCTGTTTAATGGAAAGCCTTATCACGAGAAAGGAGATGAATGATGAAATATAACCTCTCCTCTTCCACATTTCCCTTCATGGGAAGTAAACACCTGGCAGTAAATGGGAAAAAGCCGGTGCATGGGTCTTTCCCATTAAACCCAAGTATGGTAGGCAAGGGGTTCAACAAGAGAAGAGCTGAAAGGCAAAGTTGATAAGGTTTATGCAAATGTGAAAATCTGTGGTTTGAAGTAGTCACGCTGTCACAGCAAGGGCTGGTTTTGTTAGAAAGTCAATGTTACAATTTTCACAAAGTTTGGAAGCAAATCAGTGTGACTTCTGTTTTCTCACAGAGTTCTTACTTTGCATTAGTGGTTTCTTGAAAGCAGAAGTTTGTCATTCAAACATCTGCATATTTACAGATGTCAGTCTGGTCCTGAACTACAGTAAGGCTGTCTTACTTTATGCAAAGAGTTGTATTGGATTCAGTGGGAAATGGTTAAATGAATAAGAACTGCTGACAGCAGTTATGCCTTCCCCTTAGAAAGCGATCTTTTCCTTTTTTTTTTTCTTCTCCAGGATGCTATGCTTAGCACCAAAATTATAAAACATGACTTGAGGGAGATTTGTTTTGGCAAATACTTTCAATTTCTTCAGTGTCCGTAGCAACAATGTACTCTTAGCAGCCCTAGGTATGTTTTACTCCCTCTGAAGCTCAGTTATTTGTTGACTGGAAGGTGAGAATGGCTTGGGGTTTAGTGACTTTTTGAATTTTTGTTTTTGCTGGTTTTGAAAACTTGTTGTTTGGAAATTACTTGTTTTATTATCCCTTTACCATCCACCTCTTTTTTTAGCAGTTGAACCTTCCTGCTTTTCTTTGTGGCCCTTTTGGGTGAATAGTAGGGTGTGCTACATAAAATGCTGTTACAGAGGCTGAGTTCACAGTCTCTATATGTTAAGATTTTCAAGTCACCTAAATTGCTGAGTAGTGTTTCTTAGAATGCACTTTAAGGGATTGATACTGGAGAAGTATTTTTGAAAAGAGCAGAAATGTGATAGTTACCCACAGCCCTCAACTGGTTTTAATGTTCCCCACTGGCTGTTGGGCTCGAGTTTTCTCACCCCCGTCCTTGAATTCCAAATTAATGCTGTGCATGTCTTGCCACTTCTGATAACCACCTGGAACTGCAAAGGGCACCAGTGCTCAACCCAAATGCATAACAATTAGTGCAGCATTTTTAACTTCATGCTGTGTATGCTGGCATAAAGGAGCAGAAGACAAGGGGAGATGACATTTTTCACCTTAAAGTCTTTCAGATCTTGTGTGCCACATGTGTTAGCTGTCATTTGGAAGTTGCCAACAGCAGATTGTCTTGAGGGGTTTGGTTGCTTGTCTCAGTTCCTGATTGTTTTCTTTCTCTTTTTTTTTTTTTTAATTTTCTTTTTCCTGTTTAATCAAATTAGAAGTATTGGAAGAACTGCCAGAAATGAGTGGGAAAACAGCACGGCGTTTCTTCTTTAATTTAACTTCCATCCCTAATGAGGAGTCTATCACCTCAGCTGAACTCCAGATTTTTCGGAAACAGGTGCACGGAGCCTTTGAGAACAACAGCAGCTACCATCACCGTATTAATATTTATGAAATTATAAAGCCAGCCACAGCCACCTCTAAGGACCCTGTCACAAGACTTTTGGACACCAGGTTGGTGCATCATAATGCAAGTAAATGGGAAAGTTTTGATGTAACGCCCGCTGTTTTGAGGTGGATTGCACATGGACAACCTAATCATGGGTTTGTGGTAGAGGTGGTTCACTTGGACAAGGAGAACAGTGCCTCCAAGAGGCACGTTAGGATTAGCAGGTCTTTACATCAGGATGAAGATAGCTGGTCTCAGCTGAGGCCGTTGTTAGTAACGTTTGGGCATGATGGCAAGGGACACCCGCTCCATAAAAGAGAAAAGCGTCAAGCGAAACACAAACAGCGTAAACGCCACAAATACAGTTGCAAAAGGCATCCGTTGTATGTGGACTTCAATGATGTGGGGTGGAATGACTGGATTGTTGCCCCGCCGGGGTATAGTGCCTTTTACTGCCATGGGGAATGTCCTTTCCCACTGGCAGATCATCTAAACTCAACAAACCATGCCATTGTTCAGACTTTGGTCAATTCAGTGAATTCCAAAATCCCCAAGGCTTGCTGTGTGCCGACAGAACTGAGTGCTATTTCCATGCTCTACCTTGATGAAAATGAAAAAGTTGTATTAAAGAACTATCAAGATATGGTTGTGGAGGGTTGTGGGTGCCGCTGACACAGCAAATATATTAGACAAATGCAAAAAAAAAAAAAAAAAGAAATAGCTGACACTTTAATATTTCCCAATGAAGACTTTATTTATGTAATGAAATGGAAAGAAAAAAAACACAACTATTTTGAAAATATATTTATGTCTACGAAAAAGTTGGGAAAACAAATATTTTAATCAGAGAAATATTCCTTTAAAGATTTTAAATGTATTTTAGTTGTACATTTTATATGGGTTTAACCCCAGCACATGAAGTATAATGGTCAGATTCTTATTTTGTATTTATTTACTATTATAACCACTTTTTAGAAGAATAGCTAATTTGTATTTATATGTAATCGAAAAAGAAAAAAATATAGGGTTTGTACATAATTTTCCAAAATTGTAGCTGTTTCAATTGTGTGTATTTAAGTTGAAAAGAATACATGGAAGGTTACTATGGCAAAGTGCATAGCACATTTGCTTTCTGCTGTGCTACTGTTAAGGTCACAAGTTCAAGTCCAGAAAAAAGTGGATAATCCACTCTGCTGACTTTCAAGATTATATTGTACAATTCTCAGGAATGCTGCAGGGTGGGCTGTCCAATCCATGAGAACTGGCATCCTCTTTAGGTGGAACATTTGGATAAGAACCAGACGTTGCTGATCTAGTATAAATACTGCTATTCCCAACTCATTTGTGGCGTGAATATAAGAAGGGCCAATAGAAATCATCTGCGGGGGGGCGGGGGAAGACTGAGTCCTTTCTAGACCTACAGAAAAGTGAATGTTTGATGTTTCCTTTAAAAGTCCTTCCTTTAAAAGTCCTGGCCAAATATAAAATAATAAAAACTAAAATGTCATCCTTTTTTTTTTTTTTTGTGGTTATCTATGCTAAAGAGGAATAACTTACCTTGTTTGTACCAGCCCTTGTCTTTAACAGTTGGAAAAGCATTGCATACTTCCTCACCTCAGAGGAGAGCTCACTTCTGTGGAGTGTTATAGTGAAATTAATCTGTAATTTTTGCCCTGCATACAGCAAGTTGTTGTCATATGCAGCCTCCTCTCTAACCTCAGCTGATGGTTTTGCTGTTTGGCAGGATAGTGTCTCTTCATTTCCAGGGTTTTGTGTCTGAAATGTTTTTTGGTTTTTTCCTTCCCAAGTGTTTAAATCTGTTTCAGATAATAAATCACAGAACTCTGGTATTTCTTTCTGAAAAGTCCAGTCTGTAAGAAAAAATCTGTGCAGCCATCACAAGAACAACTTGTGCTTGCCTATTGTTGCTTTTTAAGCCCTCCACGTGAGGGGCAGAGGCGTGATTTGCAGTTGGCAAATGAAGCATCAAAGTGATCCTGGTGGTGCCTGTTGTGCTTCCAGTCTGGCCTGGCAGTCAGGACACTGGGATGCTGGTTGTACCCAAGCTGAGCTGCAGTAGTGGAGTGGAAAAGGAGCCTCAGTGGGCTTCTTGGTCATCCCCTTGAGCTCTCTTGTGGATCCACTTCTGGGTTTGGTGAACTGAGGCAGTGCTTCCTAAAGCCATGTGTACAATGGGTTCTTTAGAGACCTCTGTAAGTCAACTCTGGGAATCTCTGATTTGGGCCTCCTACTAGCCTAACTTTTTATTAACGAAGACCTCTTCTTTCTCATGGCTCTCCCCAAACTCCTCCTTTTTTTTTACTGGAGTTAGCTGTGTTGCAGTGAAGGTACTAAATAGATGAATTGATCAGAAAGGCTAACTTGATCAGTAGGTCTTCTTGTGAACAGTTGTCTACTGCTAATCATCCCAGAAAGCAGTGGGTGCAGAGGATAGGAGAGGAAATCTGATTTCCTGTTGGCTGCCTTCTTTTTTATTTTTCTGATGAGCTTAAAAATGCCTTGGGCTGTAAGGTTCTGTGGTGAGATAAAAACTTATGTATTTGTTTGTACCAGCTATTTTTAATAACTATTAGAGAGCAATCTGCTGGCTTTTGAGAGGTAGCTGATGTTGGTTGCGCTGATGTTGGTGTGCTGATATGAGTTGACTGGGTGGACAACCTCCAGGTGCTTTTTCTGGTGCAGTTCTGCTGTCTAATGTTTTTAGTGGGGAAGCAGCGTATGTGGAGAAGTTTAGTTTGCCTTTTGTTTGTTGCCAGCTTTGGTAGGGATGGATGAGTTTATGGCTGTTGCCTTGGCAAGGGCATCAGTCCCAGGATGTGCTGCAGTGCCATTTCGGCAGGAATTTGATCACTGTGATGTGTGGCTGTGCCAGTCAAGTCTGTAAAACCTAAGCCTGCAAAAGCTGGGTGTAAAGTGCTGAAAATGTGGTGAGGAGCAGGAAAGGGATGATCCCAAAGCTGCTGAAATCAATAAAGAACCCACAGCACTTCCAACCAGATCCTCAACTCTGGTGTTGTGAGGCTTAAGTTTCACAGCTCCTTCATGTGGAACGAGGCTGAGGGAGGCTTTTTACAGAGTGGGGACTGCTTGCCTTCTCCTGTAAGGCACGAGAACACGCTGGTGCTAATCTTGTTTCCAAAAAATTGGCTGTGGCACTTGTCTCTGCATGAGCAGTAGCTGGTCATGGCGTGATGCTGCATTCCTTGCAAAGGCAAACCTCCCATTGCTTGATGGAGAATCTCATCCTTAGCAAAATACACATGAGGCCAATGTATAATTGTAAACCTATTAAGACCCACTCTCATAAGTGTTTCTATAACTGCATAGTGTTAGTCACAGAATCAGTTCCACGCTGATTTTGGGGAGGAAATATGCATTGTGTCAAGCTCAACACATCAATACATTTCTGCAGAATTTGTTTTGTAATGTATCTTTAAATCCTTAACGTTTAGCCTCTCTCTCTAGATTGGAGACAGGAGAGTGCTGCTCTAAAGACTTTGTTTAGGATTTAAAGTAAGATAAACAAAACAAACTTTGATAATGAGTAGTAGAAAATTCTCCTAGAGATGAGTTGGGTTCCCTAGTCCTTTTAGATAGGGTTTGATGATCAGAGAGCCCTTCTCAAAGGTTTGGGCTTTCTGACATCTTTTAAAAGTCTGGTAATGACTGCTAAATAATGCTAAATACTAAAGGTATACTGTTGCCACAGCACTTTAGTTATTTAGTTACTTTAGTTATTTAGTACTTACTAGTGTTATAGTAATCTATTTGGAGAACTGAGCTTTTTTTTTTTTTCTCTTAAGAGGAGAAAAAGTAAATTATTTTGAAGGCAAAACTGCCTTTGTTACTCTGTAGCCCCTAAACATTTTGCTTCTAGGCACTTATATAATCTATATAGGCAGAGATTGTGATAGATAATGTCACCCTTTGTGCATTTCAGATAAGCATCTCTCTAAACACAAATGTGATCAGCATCTCTCCTTGTCCTTTTGAGACTCAGTAGCAGCTTTGTCGAGTGGCTTGGTAATTTTTGCGCAGCATTCAGTTGGACTTCTGTGGTCAGCAGCACCCTGTAAAAATGCCGCGGGAGGATCTCCAGCTGAGGTAAGCTCTCCCGAGAGCTCCCCACCGAGCAGGGGCCGCTCTGCTGCCCAGCCCGGGCTCCCCGGGCACGCACTGGGGCCTCTCCTGCTGCTGCGGGCTTTGGGGGGCCACAGCCCGTCCCCTGCTCCCCCTGCCCGAGAGCCGAGGCTCCCAGTCCTGTGCTGAGCCTTGGACGGGAGCAGGAGTTATTGGGCGCTCAGCTCTGGAGGAGGAGCTCATCTCGACTGCGTTTGTGTTAGATCCACTTTGCTGCACTATTAGAAGAGGGTAATTATTGCACTAGTTCATTGTGTAGCTATTCCGAAATAGCTGATTTTTTGGGTTGGGTTTTTTTATTGATTTCAGGAGGCAGCTAATTGCCATGTGGCAGCTTGATGTTAATGTTTTATGAAGATCAGGAAACAAAAGTTTATGAAAAGCTTTTGTATAGTAACTGCAGAGTTTCAAGAACTGTTTTATACTTCCTGACAGTGCAGGTCTGGCTTAATGGTTTGTTTTTATTGCTTAAGAGTGTAAACCTTTCTTTAGCCGATGTGTGGAAATTATATCCTCATCCTGCATTACGCATTTCTCATTGCTCATTACTCATTCCTGCTTTCATTGCTGCCATCTGTAATCAGAGCTTTACTGTTTCAACTGCATACAAAATGCTCCTCTCCTTTGCACAGCAAGATACTTTTCCTTAGCACTCACCCACCCTTTCAAAGAAAAAAAAAAAAAGGAGGGGAAGGGGGGGCAAAAAGTAGGGGGAAGAAAAGCCTACTCTGTCTATATTGTTTTTCTTTGTTTTGGGTGGAGTCTGTGTTAGATTTTGGTTGCTAGATGGTTTCTGTAGTAACAAGCAGAGAAAACGCCAAGACTGAAAAAGCACTTTTAAAGGTGCCATATCTTGCCTGGAGTATTATTTATCTAATTATGGATATGGAATGTTTAGCTTCTCCTTTATATTAAGGCAGCCCCTTTTGCAAGGGCAGACTGCTGCTGTGAGATCTTGAAACAGAGTGATCTTACAACACAAGAGCAGGAGAAGCACAAATCCTGTGCCCAGTTGACTTAAACTGCTCGAAATAATGATGAAAAGCCAAAGGCGTTAAAATATATGTTTAAAGATTGTTACAGTCACAAACAACTTTGTTTTAGTTACGTAGGAAACAAGAAGCTGGGTTCAGGAGGACACTTGGATTGGACATGTTGCTGCTGAAAGGAGGGTGTTGGATACAAGCAGCAGTGTTTTATTTTGTTAGACTACTGTATACAAGGAAAAAGTCCCAGCTCCTTCAGTATATAACCTTGCTCTGCCATACTCCAAATTCTTTTGTTTATTTTTCCTAAGAGATTTCACAGGTGTGTGAGAAAGGAACTGTGTGTCAAATACTTTTGCCTTGCTTGGGCACAAAAAGGATTCAACAAGTGTTTTACTTCTTTCCTGTCTCTCCAGTACTAATCCTTCCTTACCTGTATTCCTGACAGCCTTGCCTGCAACAAGCAGTAATGGTTTCCTAAGGTGGAGTTTCTACTCTTTTTGGAGTCTAGTCACCTGTCAGTGCCCTCCAGGACTTAGCAGCGTCCCGTCCGCAAGCCTTGTGCAGTGGTCACTTAGCAAAGCAGGTACACTGGTTTTGTCCTGGTTCTGTGTGCTTTACAGGGGCAGTTTGTCCCAGCCTTCAGCAAGAACCTTAGTTTGGGAAGGGTCTGGAGGCTTGTACCCGTGGGGTGCAGCAGGAGACACCCCTTGACACCAGGGACTGTGTTTGTAACCTGCCAGCAGTCTGAGGGCCACAGCTCATTTGCATCTGTATTTCCATAGTGCTGTGAAGGCACTTGGAGGCAATACCTGCCTGGGCTTGTGTTCCCTCGATGGATGAGCAGAGGCTGGGAGCTCTTGGACTTCTCCAGGGGGAGGGAATTTGCAGTGGGCCAGCCTGGTTCTCATCTCAAGAGAGGGAGGTTTTACTCTTCATGGTTGGGGCTTCTGCAAAATGTGCTTGGCTGCCCACCCAGAAATGAGAGCAGAGCCACTGGGTGAGACCTGTGGTGGAAAGCAGCACATCAGTGTGGGTTTAGTTTGAAAAAAGGTGGGGATTATGGTGGTGAGGGAAGTGGGGAAGGACCCTGCAGGCTTTGGAAGCTGCAAGTGTTAACAGCTTCTAAGGGGACTTCAGATAGAAAGATCAGAGCAGTGAATTGATAACATTATGAAAGTTCAGGTTCCCACAACAGCCAGACTGTGGAAGATTTACAGTTTAATGAGGCTGATAATCCCATTAGAGATTAAATTAAGAAGGTTTTTCTGGGAGATCACCAAGAAAATTATGAATATTGTGCTGTAGCTTGGCTTACAGTGCCAAGGCAGTGGAGACTTGACATGTACTTCTTGCACTGCAGGACACTGTTTCATTCAGTGTGTCTCATTAAAACAGAGCCTTCAACTCCAGCAGTGTTTCACTACAAACAGAAGCAAATTATTAATACTTTTTATTACTGCTACCATTATTACTATCATCATCCTGGAAACAATATGCACGTTAAAATATGGAAATATCAACCAGATCTGCAAATCAGCACAGCTCTCCTGACTTGGTTCTCAGACAATCCAGTCCTTTTTATTAAAGCAAATCCTCAGAAGGCAGGGTGACCACGGGTAGAAAATAATGTGTTTAAGGGAACGATTGACATAACTCCAGTAGCTTGGAACTTGCACAAACCACTTTTTATGGCACTCTGCACACCCTAGTGATGGGAAAGTGTTGTATGGAATAATGACTCTGTAACCACAGACTTCAAAAGTATAGAATGTCTGCGGCATGATGGAAATAGCTGTTTCCACATCAGTAATATACACACAGGCATATTGAAACTTAATTGCAAGGCCAGTGGTGATGGGAGGAGGGAGGAGGAAGGGGTGAGGGCTATCTGACTGCAACTGCACCCAAACCCTCTGCTTTACAGCCAGAAACAATGATGCATTTCATGATAAAGTTGACTTGTGCATTTTTCTCATGACTTATCGATAACTTCATATGGGACTTCACAGACCAAAGAAGTTATTGACTCCTTAGGAATTAGGAAGATTGACAGGGTTTGTATTATTTCTTATAAACATCACTGTTTAAACAGCTGTCGTGTTTAAATTATCCTACTTTAAGGACAATTCTAACACAATCTTTTTAGTGCTTGCATTTTCTCTCTTCCTTTGAATGAAAAAACCTTTTCCTTACAAGCAGTCTCTCACTTTAAGAGCTTTTTTGGTCCATTTTAATGAAGCATCCTAATGTTCCAGTTGACACCATAATATTAACATGAAGGTAGTTTTGCTATCACAAGCTGTTGCTATTGGACCCAGCCCTAAAGCACGTGGAAGATGTTTTCCCAGTGCTGACACTGTAAATAAGAGGTGGGCCCAATAGCTTTAAGTGACAAAATGAGCAGTTTGGTTCTGCAGAATACTTGTATTATTGATACTCTTTTATTCCTGTTGTACAAATAGATTGTCATGCTACTGCTTTCAGTGTACAGACCTACAGCAGGATTGCTTTAAAGCTTCCCTGGCTGGAATCTCGTGAGGACACCATGGAGCCTGAGATTCTTAAAAAGAAAATTTCTTACCTTCTCTGGGAGGGAGACCTCAGAATACCTTGAGAGTCAAAGATCAGAAAGAAATGGAATTGAAGTTCTCCTTTTCTCAACCACTAGTATTTTTTAAAGTCCATCAACATGTTTGGTTACTTAGGATTAGCAGCAACCATGTTCTAGATGTTATTACTGAGGGGAGGATCAAAGACTAATTGATTCATATTTCCTGGTTTGGTGATTTTTTTTTTTCCTTGATTTTGTTGGACTTTTTTAAAATAGTTAATTGTTAACTACTTCTTGCTGTGTTGTGTAAAGAAGTCTCCCGTGTTTGCAGATGAAAAGGTTTTAATCTCTGGAAATATAACCCAAATGTACCCTAGAGGGCAGAGTCATTTAGAGAGAGCTCCTGCACACCTGCTGGGTTACTGGAGCGTGCCCACTGCCAGTTCCTTGGAGAGAGGGACCCGGCCCTGGGAAAATGGTGTGGGGAGCGTGGGTGGAGCCTTCTGTCAGCAGTGACAGTGGGCTCTGAGTCCCGTGTGCAAGTTCTGAGGAGGAAAAAAAACCCCAAATCCACCCACCCAAAATCATTGAAAAAAATAAACGCGTGTATTTTGCAGACAGCTCCCAATGCTGCTGGCCCGGAGCCATCGCAGCCCTTGCCTGCTAGAGGGTCTTAGCCCTTTTTTAGTGTTTAGTTTTAATTTTCAAATAGAAGCAGCTTAACTTTTATTTGATATAAAGAAAAATACAAACCGAGCTAGGTACTGCCCCTTGCAAGAACTCTCTCCCCTTGAGCCCGAGCTGCTCTGTGGGTTACTGCCTACCTTTCTGTCTGGTGAGGAAAATTTGTTGCCAGGCCTTTCTCTGTGAGTGTCTGGGAAGAATCTGGGAAGGTCTTTTCAGCTCCTCTCATACTTCCTTCAGGGTTTCAGGCTCCATTCCTCTCTTATTTACCTCATTTATCTGAGAGGGGGGAAAAAAAGAAGGTCAAGTACTGGGACACTTTGAAGAGTGTGCCTTTACCAAGCTTTGGTTTTTCTCTCTTCCTGGAATTCTCATTACATGATCCTGGTTTTCTGAGCCAACTGTTAGCCCAAGGCCAAATCCTTAACCTTGGGCTAGATAACAAAAGCACAGCTGAGGTGATCTCGACTCCTTTAAAAAGGCTGTCTCCTCTTTGATGCACATGGAATGAGACGCATAATTCATTTAATTCCAAAGGTTGTTCTTAGCATGGGAAATTAGCAACCTCCGTGATAAAAAGTCAGCATGTTAGGTGTGTGTGCGTGTTTTATGTTGATCTTTGTCTTCCATTGCATTCCACGTCCTGGAGGGTGTTGGTGTGTCTAGGGAGAACCCGACACTGAATCCTATCTGGGGAGTTTTGCTTCATGGAAGTGCATCTGCCCATACCAGGACCTGAAGACTTTGTACCAGTGGAAGGAATGAGCATTTGGTAGCTCTCAATTAGAGGAGTGTTTACCTGGAGTGTATGCTCTGGAGAAATCAGGATCAAGTTTTTTAAGGGATGTCAAAAGTGGCTTGTGAAGTACAGCCCTCTTTTATGCAATGACCCCAGAGGTGTGAGAGGCTGCTGGGTGTCATTCTTCTTTATGGTGTGGAGGTCTCTCCAATGGGTCCTTTCTGAGTTTTTCTTTGGGAGAGGACTCCAGCACAAGCTGTATTGCTGAAGTCTCTGTGCCCCTCTGAATAACTCTGAGGGTTTGCTTTGTGCTGTAGTTTAGCAAGCCTGATGGCAAACCTCAGCATCACAGGGGCTGTAGTGTCCAAGGGGTCAGGCCTTGAGAGGCACTGGAATTCAGACCTGGCTGAGAGCAACGAAATGGGCTTTGATGGGTACAAGTGTTGACAGGAAATGCTGCTGGTCAAACACTGCACCAGGAAAAGGAGGAGTGGGGCCACCAGGCTGAGGACAGGAGAGACAGCAAACTGCTCAGCCATGGAGCTGGAGCGTGTCTTTGGAAAAGTCCCTTGCTGTCCTTGTGTGCTAATTCTTAAATAGCTCTTCCTGCCTCCTGAGTGTTTTGTAATGATATGTACCTTAAAGAATTTGGAGATGCCTAAATGCACTGCTGTTTATCCTGTAGGCTAGGGATAGATAGCTACATTATATGGCATAATGACAGGTTTCATCCATTGGGAACTACTTTGCATGTGGACCAGGTCTGGCCAGTATTAAATTGGAAAGCAAAGATGGCTTTGTGATTAAGGTGCTGGAGTGGGACGCTGGAAATCTGGGTTCAAGTTGTGGGTCAGCCATAAACTCCCTGTATGACCTTGAGCAATATAATTATTCTGAGACTTCAAAGGTATCTAAATAATTTGGACACCCATTTTCTAGTCATTTTAATTAACTGGGATGCTTTGAAATCCTCAGCTTTAATCTCTCTGTGCCTCGGATTCTCGTTTGTAAAACCAGGATAATAATATTTCCTTGCACATGAAGAGGATGTGTGTGCTAAAGATTGGGATGTGCGTGCTGAGGATTGGGAAGTGTGCATTAAGGTTTGGGAAGTGTGCAGCTACTCAGAATGCAGCAGGGATGGAGCTTCCAAGCTTAGGGGGAACAAGCTGAGTTTTGCAGGTGTGGGTTTTAAATTTGGATATGGGTGCTCTGTGCAGGACAAGCAGCCTGTGGCATGCGGGCAGAAACTGGGGATAGCTACAAACTGTGATATATTACCTTCATTTTAGTCCCTGGGAGATAAATACCACTGCAAGCAAACTGCAACCAAAATATTTACTGAGAGGAACAGCTCATTTCTTCAGTATTTCATTTAGCTCCATAACAACATCTTGCTGTTTCTTTAGTGTCTTGCCATTCTTTAATAGTGAACATTAAACTTTTACAAGATAAATTGAGTAGTTATTAACATTTCCATTTCTGTGCTTCGTAACAAGCCCTGCCCCCCCCTTTAACATCACCTAGGGTTATGTCCCTTTGCCTGGTGTTGTGTGGCTGTGTAATGAGAAGCCTGGATTGCACACAGGCAGAGGGAAGGGTTAAAAGAGCCAAGGGAGTCTTTAATTCCTTCCTTTTCTGACTTTTGTGGGTTTAATACACAATCTTAACATTCCATTAGTAAGTGGTTGCATTTTTTTCCTTTTTAACTGAAGAGATTAAAGGTTCCTTCAGATTTTACATTTTTTCACTACTCTTTAGTCATGTCAGTTGT
Organism: Xenops minutus; assembly: GCA_035221455.1. Lineage (NCBI taxonomy): Eukaryota > Metazoa > Chordata > Aves > Passeriformes > Furnariidae > Xenops > Xenops minutus. Next base: position 1,860,588 of record JAWWEE010000105.1, on the reverse strand, counting down.
GTGTGCTGGGCAGGCAGGAGATGAAAATCTGTCCTCGGTAACTGTTGATGCTGCTCCCAGAGCCCAGGGAGGGATACCTGGAACACACTTGTCCATAGGGGACTGCCAGAGCTGTCCAGAGGGGGCTGCTTTTCCCAAAAGATCGTCTTGTCAAGGCAGAGAAGTGTTTCCAAGGACCTGGGACTTGGGTTCCTCACTGGCCTGCAATGACCATCACTCAGTGAGGAAAAGGGCTTTGTAAACTGCCTGCAAAACACTGAAGTGTTGCATAGGGTCAGAGCATCTCCCCCTGCTTGTCATGAGACTTATGGAGATGTCTGTGGTAAACTGATGGTGAAGTGAGGGTCATAGTTAAATGTGTGGGGAAGAGATGGCTGCTACTGTGAACACTTCCCCTGAATCAGTGCCACTCGTGACTTTGGCACAAATCGAAGCAGTCACTTCCACTCCTCTCTCCATTGGCTTCTTGGAATGGCTGCTCTGTAAACAGGAAAATCTGACTTTCTCACTGGAGTGACTTGTTGTTTGTCACAACTGACTCTCAAATCTGCCCATCAAGACAGGCTTTTCCCTTGAAATCTGGTTTTCAAAGCAACCACGAACCAAGGGCTTCTCTGCTGTACTGGCTGTCCTTGCAGGACAGGTGATTTCTCAGTTTCATTCTAAATTCTGTATTCTGAGCATCCTGAACGTGCAATGGCAAATTTAACTCTAAAACTTTGGTGGAACAAGGTAATGAAAGGTCTAGTTGTGGTTTTCACTGAAAACTAACAGTCAGGAATTGTAAAGGACTTGAGGTGGTATTTGTTATTTCTAAAGTTTTTCCTGTTACTTTGATTTAGTTTTTTTGCTGAAAGTGAGCAGGTAAGAAATACTGTCTAATTAGTACTTCATATCATGTATAAGCAAACATCATCTCTAAAGATTTTTGCAGAATAACAACTATTTTATGATTAGTCAACTAAACATTTTCAGATAGTTTCACCTTATAGTATGTGGTCATTTTGCTCTCTTTGATTGGTTTAGAAACAAAAGCAAGCAAAACACGAAAAAAATCATGTCTAGATACCTGCCAAAAGTTAAAATTACCTTAGAGAAAAATGCCCCTGGATTTTCCAGGAGAAAATCATGCATTGAATTAACTGGGGAGGGGGGGGAATCAAAGCCTTCCTGTTCTTGTTAGCTATTGTATTCTTGGCCCATGAAAAACTTTTGGGGAGAACTTAATTTAGTTCATTGTTACAACCTCTGATACCTGCCCGACTTTATCCAAGTTCATGAACCTTTGGAGCAGCAACCCCCCTCATGCCCCTGGGGTTCTGGAGAGGGATTTATGGTTTCATGTGCAGAACAGTGTGAAACTTGGCACTTCTGCATGCCCTGAACTCTGACAGCTCCAGGAGCACTAAGCAAAATCAAGGCTTGTGAGCTCAACCAGCTGAGAGGCAAAGCAGAGCTTTATTGGAACTCGCATGAACTTGAACCACATTCCATTTTAAGAAAGCTGGCCTTTACTGTCCTGTCATTGCTTTATCATTAACATGGAGGAAATCTATCCTATGTGGCAGTTGTGAAGGTAAAGTCAGGAACATGTGTCAGGTGCTCAAATAAGGCTGGTGGCAGTGGTGGGGCTGGAGGGGCAGTGAGAACTTGTGATGTGCAGAAAGGAGGTCCATGACCCAGAGATATGAGTGTCTTAATAGTCAGTGTGTGGATAGGAGAAGTTGTGAGTTCCTTGTTGCTGAAGAGCCAGGGCAGGCCAGCCATTAGTGTTGTCTGGCAGGATGAGTGAGTCACAGTCAAAGCAGGCACTCATTTTCATCCCCAGGCTTTTCCAGAGCCTGGGCAAGCTGCAAGCTCCAGTTCACACTGCAAGCCAGGTTTGCCTTTTGCTAGCTCTGCTTTAAGGGGGGTTGGAAGATATGGAGGAATTTGGCTAAAGGTCAAAAAGCTACTTTCCTCAGATTTATAAACCAGCAAAGGTGCAGCCAGTGCCCAGGTTCATTAAAAAGACAGTGTCATACTCCTGGTGTTATTCATCTGCAGTTCTGCAGATCCTGTCATTTTTTAAAGGATTGGAGTCCCTGGCAGTCACTGGAATTGACTGATGCTGGGGATTGGGGCCACAAGGTACAGAAATATTTCTTCCTTTGCTCTTTTCCTGACCTTGCCCTCTGGACTGTCTGGCTCTGGAGCTTTCATCATACAGGTAGGTCATGTTATGACTCTCCTTACCACTTCCCAAAAAGAGCCAGTGTCGCTCAGCTGCAGGCCCAAAGTGACTGTCATTTTGCTGCTGGTGCTGGATGAGCTGAGTGACAGACTGGACACACTGTGCTGGACCTGCTGCTCCCAAACAAGGAAGAACTGTTTTGGGGTGATTTGACTGCAGTGTCCTGAGATGGTTGTTTAAGAACATGCGGGAAGTGGGAAAGGCAAGTCATGTAATAATCACTCCAAACTTCAAGTGTGTGGACTTTGGCTTGTTCAAGGAACTGGTAAGTAGCATCTCCTGGGAGTCTGCCCTGGAGGGCAGAGAGACCCATGAAAGTTGCTTGATCTTCAAGGACAGCCTCCTCAAAGCACAGGAACAGTCCATCCTGATGTTCAGGATGCTGAGCAGGTATAGCAGGAGGCCAGCTCGACTGAACAGGGAACTCCTGACTGATTTCAAATGCAAAAGGGAAGAGTATGGAGGTGGAAGCAGGGACAAGCAACCAAAGAGGAATACAGAAACGTTGCCTGGGCATGTAGGAACAGAGTTAGGAAAGCAGAAGCTCAGCTGGAGTTGGAACTGATGAGGCTTTTGGCGTGTAAACAGGTTGTTTCTGTGTGCAGCACAAGGAGCCCAAGGAAGATGTGGGCTTTCTGCTGAATGTGTCAGGTGATGACAAGCATGGGAAAGGCTCAAGTGTCCAACATCTTGGTTCTCATGAGCAAGGTCTGCTGCCAGCTCTCTGTGCACAATGGCAGAGCTTGAGGGAAGAGGTGGTGTGTGCATTAAAGAGCTGGGAATGCTGATGGACCCCCATCCAATGTGCAGCAACTTGGCTCCTGCAGGAATGAAAGCCAATTGCGTGCTGGCTTGCCTGGAGTGCTCTGACTGTTCCCCTCTGGTTGTGCTTGTTAGGGTGCCAGGGCAGTGCTGCATCCAGTTTGGGAGTCAGGTGGAGGTGCAGAGGGAATGAGTGAAGCCAGACTCTTTTCAGAGGTGCATGGCAGAGGGGGAGAGCAGGCAGCTGCCACAGATTTTAGTAAAGGGATATCTGGCTGAATGTAAGGGAAAAAATCCTTCCCAGCAGAGTGGTTTAGCATTTGAACCCTGAGAAGTTATAAAGTTTCTACTTTTAGAGATTTCCTCAACTGGACTAGTTAAGGTCCTGAAGCTGGACAGGCTATGTATGAGCACGAGGCTGAAGGAGGTGAGCTCGAGAAACTCCTTCCAATCTCACTACTTCTGATTGTGTGACATAAAGAGCACTGAGCAAGAGCAATAGATGCATCAATGTGAATGTAGCAGGTTCTTGTTCTGTGTATACAATGGTATGTCCACTTTGTGGTCCATTTAGCAAGCCTAGTTCTTTTTTTTTTTTCTTCTCCCCAAAATTGTCCCAAAATGTGTAGGCAGGAGATGTGCTCAGTGTGCAGATCAGGGAGCCAAGTACTTGTAGAAACCATGTCCAATAGCAGGGAAATAATGTAGGTAATAACTGATAATTTATTTCTGCTAGGTGTTTTTTTTCCTCATAAATATCAGTTTTGAATGAATCCTAGCAATGGGTTAAAACATATCTGCGTGTATAAGAGAGACCTTAAAAGTAGCTTTGACCTGAACTTTCACAACAGAAATTGTTCAGTACAGTATAGGAAGTTATTTCAGTAGAAAAATAAAGTATTTTCTATTTTTTTCTCAGAAAATCATTGTAGCATGGACAAGAAAATGACACAAGGACATCTTTGACCAATTAAAATATTTTTAAAAGCCAGCGAAGCCGTTGGCAGCCACTGGCACCTGTTAAAATATGAGCCCATGCTGGAATATCAGGCTTCTGCTGAAATACGTACTGGGTGTATTTTTGTGTTTTAAATATGACTTCCCATGCTGGTATTTGCAGGTGCATTGTACTAAAGTGAACACAATCATTTTGTTAATTGCAGTTCAAGCTCATTAGGGAACTATAAAGGCAGAAGAATGAATGTAACCGTGCATTAAATGGTAAATGATTTTGGGGTGGGAAGCAGTCAGGTGTGTTGCCCTAGGCTATGATTTTCCCCGAATTAACATACATAGCAAAGAAAGAAAGAATGAGGCGGGTGGGAAGAAAGAAAGGCCACGGGTCAGGAGAGCAAAGGTGCCAAGCTCAGCGAGGCTGCGGGAAGGGCGACTGCACCCTGGGCCACGCTCTGCGCTGCTCCCGGCTCGTTCCTGCCCACGCCGGGGAACCCACCCTGCTCCTGGGCACTGTGCCCTGCTCACCGTGCCACTGAGCTCTGGGCACCTCTGCAGGGCCTTCATGGCTTGTGCTACAAACCCATCCCGCAGCAGCGTGGGCCTGAGCAGAGAGCCAGCAAAGATTTGTAAACTCCCAAATGTGTTTATCCCGAGGCTCGGCTGCTCCCAGACTCTCACGCCAGCAGGGATCCACGCATTTCCAGATGGCTGTACGAGCGTGTTCTGCTGCCTCAGAATAAATAATAATCATGGAGTGAAAGGAAAGCCTTGGCCAGCACTTCAGACCTGAGCAGCAATAGTGAGTGTCTCAAGGTCTGGGTTTCTAGATGGACAGAGCTCCAGCAGGACTTGCTTTGGCTGGTCAGGATTTGGATCTTCTGGAAAACCAGGCTCATTTATGTTGCCTCTTGTTTGCTGTTTTATCTTTGCTTGAAGTGGAAATACTTGTTTTGAGCAAGGAGGAAGGTACAGGGAGAACAGAGGGCAGAACTGAATGAGAATTTTCCCCTGGTATTATTTCAAGTGATACTGTATTTTATGTAGAACCTCCTATGTCTTTTTTCGATGCTGTTCTGTTTCCTGAAAGCATTTCCATTTTATTCTGCTCTAGTGATCTGTTTAAGCAGTCAACAAAGGTAAAAGTTTCACAACTTTCAGATTATCTCTAATATTTGAATGGAAATTGAGGTGCAAATGTCCTGAGGTTTTTTTTCTTAAAGCTTTCAGAAAAAGAGCTGGTTTCTGTCTAGTCCTAAAAACTTCCTTTGATAGAAAAGAGGGAGAGAAATACCATTATTTATTAATGTTTCTGTCTGGTCAAACTATCCACTCCCTAGCCATTGTTTAATCATATTTGGTTCTATTTCTTTGTTCTTCAGTTGCATCTCAAAGAGAAAAGAGACATCTGTGGACAGTCTTCACTCAGAGCTTAAATATAACTATGAAAAGCAATTAGTCCGAATTAATGAATGTCTGTATATTAGTCACTAATTTTATAATTATTCAGGAAAATAATTGTACTCTCAAGGCCAAAAAGTGTAATAGAGAGGAAGATGAATATTTTTTTCTCCTCCCTCTTGTGTAGCTGGTGCTACGTAGGGTCAGGGAAGAGCTTCTACAATGGACTTGGCTGAATCTTTTCCAGCAAATCCTCTTTCTTTGAAGTCCCGGCTTTGGCAGCTGCTGCCAACTTTACTGTCCAACAGGAGACCAGTAAAACCAGATTTTGCTGGTAGACCCAGTCTCTGAGATGGCTTCCTTTTGTAGAACCAAATATGGACAGTTAATTTGCTTTTGGATGTACATCACATTTAACAAGATGGATATCTGTTCCTAACAGCTTAAACACAAAGGCGTGTGCTCTTCTCTACTGTGTCTATTCTAATTAATCCACTTGCAGCTTTTTTTAGCACAATTGTTATTTGCCTCTTGTGTACACAAGGTCTGCAAAGAAAACGTGGGCAACTTTGTGAGTCTAGAATGAAAGTTCTCAGATTGAGGTAGGCTGGTGATGAGTTGTTCAACCCAGTGAGGAAAAAGGAATGAAAAATCCCTCTTGCCTCACAGCAGATCAAAAGTAATAATATTTAAAAAACCAAGCACACACCCATGGCTAGACTGGCACAAAAGTAATCTTTATTGGTGGCATGTGAACAAATATAGTGGAAATACTTTTTAAGAACCTTCCAGGAAGGAATTTCAGCCGTTGTGGGGTTTTCTGTTATTATGCTGGGTGGATCTGAAATCTAAAACTTCCCAGACACTTGCTATAAATCAGGACAAACCCATCTCTTCCCTTGGCAGCACACAAGTTTCTGTGGCAGTGCTGCTCTGTGTGTGTGTTTATACACATTTATGTGTGGCTGGGGTGGGACTGGCACTGCCAGCTTTTTGGGACAAGGAAAAAAGAGGTTTTTCTTGCCTTGAAACAGTAAGATATCCACCGCTTTGAGCAGCTCTAGCACCACCGTGCTGTTGAGATTTGGCAGGAGAGTGACTTTCACTTTGTTTGCCTGCCAAACGCAGCCACTTAATGAACATTTCAAACCTCTCCACTTGCACGTGCTCAGCTGGTGTTTGAAGGGAAAAGCTGGTCTTTGCAAAGCTGGCTGGGGCTTCTCCTGCTGCTCTCCCACAGCCCCCACCCGGGAGGGGTCTGTCCCTCAGGGACATGGAGGGGTCCACGGGCCAGAGAGGAATGGCTCTGGCATTGCAGCTGTATTGTCAGGGTGGGAGTAACCTCAGGGATACCTGTGTGTCTGCTTGGTGATCTCTGTGCTCACAGGAGGGGAGAGAAGCTTGCAAAGAGCCCCTCCTCTGTCCATGCATACGTGTGGAAGAGAGCAGGAGAGACAGCAAGAAACCTCTGTATTTTGGGCAGATGGTCGAAGAGTTTGTGTTCAGCATGTTTCCTTCCAGGTCCCTGAAGTGGATTTGGTAATTCCTGCATTTTGCCCTTCTGCAAAGTCCCCACAGTGTGTGCTCAGCCCCCTCTTGTCTGCACAGCCAAGGCCACGTGCTCTCCTTCACACAGGTACTTTGTCAGCTTGGACTGCTGGGAGGCTCTTCTGCAGCTCCAAGGGTCCCAGCCCTGCTGCAATCTGCTTCCAGCTGTCCAGTGGATTTTTGTAGCTTCATCTTAATTATTTTTTTTTTTAAATCAAAGACATAACATGCACATGTGTGTGTGCAAACTGTATTTAAGGATATTGAAGATATACCAAAATTATCTTGCAACTTCAGTTCTCTTCCCAGCCCTGCTCCCATCTTCTGTGTTACGATACAGTCTTTAATTAGACCACTACAATTACAGACCTGCTTGGGGAATGAATCAGGGTTGTGTGGTAAAAGACACCATTGTCCAAGGATCTCTACCCCATTTCTGGCAGGAATGGAAAGATGGATGGTGGGTGAGGTGGGGGTTTGTGGAAAGAGGAAAAAGTATTACAGGCTGTTCAGATGTTCACTAGGGAGTTAGCACTTTCAGTGCTTCTGCCAGAGTGATTCCAGGCAAGTCACTGAGCCCAAACTCTTCATGGGTGGTCACTAATTTAAGTGTTCCTCATATTCTGGGTATTGGACCAGAGCGCCAGGGTACTGACCTGAAAACCTGAGCAGTCACAGTTGCAATAGAAGCTCAGGAGAGCTGTGGTGTAGGGAGAACAATTGTAATGGTCTGGAAAATGAAAAGGCTTTGGCATGCCTGGTTGGTGTGTCCCTGTAGCTGAGGCTGGGAACACAGGAGTGTGGTCACATGGCTACAGGCTGTGCCATCAGGAGGGGAGGGAGAATTGCCCCAGTTACCAGAATTTTGCTTTTTTCTCACCTGAGTGCGCACCTTTGAAGAACATCAAGTCACCTTGATCTGTTTTGCAGGCAGCAAACATCCCTCTCCAACCCCCCAGCAAAGAAATACTTTCCTAATGGTCCTTGGAGGCAGAACGGCTGCCTTAGTGGCTTGTTATTAGGAGCAAAACTTGGAGGCACAAATGTTGATCTTTTGCTGCACAGCAGTTTATGGCTGCATAAAACGTTGCTGAAAATAGGTTTGATTTAAATAAAACAACTCTCTCCGCTTTAATTTTTCATGTGTGAACGCTTCAGAGGGCGCCTCTGTGGACGTCATCGCAGCCCAGGCCAGTGCGTGCCAAATTAGAAGTTCCAGCATCTTTGAAATTAGGCATCTGTTATCTCTTGCCTGGGGTTTACTTAAGGAAAACAAGAATTCAAAACATGAATGCGCCCAATCTTTACAAAAATACTGATGTTTACAGTTTGACCTTTACTTTCTAGTGTTTAACTAAGGGCTAAGTATTTGGAATTATGCTTTGGCTTATAAATGTTTATCATCAAATAGGAATGATATCAGAGTTCTTGCAAAAATAAGAGTTCCTTGGAAAGACTTGACTGAAAAAGGATCCACAGTAGGGGGAAAGGAGGGAAAATAAAAGCTGAAAGAAAGGTTTGGGACTTTGTGCCATCACTGCAGCTCTGACTGAGAACAGCCTCACTGGGGCAGGTGTCCCTGCTGTGCCATCAGCCCTCTGCCTCCAGGGGTGACAACACTGTCCCCGTGTGCAGGTAAAACCCAAGGCCCTGAAGGCCAGCCCTCTGAGCTGGTGGCAGTGCTGGGCAGGGTTTGAGCTGCAGTGGAGGGAGCAAAGGGCCAAGGTCATCCCACACTGTAAGCCTTGGGGAAGCTCGCTTGCAATAGTGGGGTTGTTGTGCAGGGGTGCAGAGAAACCTGCTGGGTTTGGTCCTTCTGGTTCTCTACCAAGACTGTAATGGGTGGAGTTCCAGGTCAGTGTTCTCGAGAAGCTGAAAGAGGGAGGAGAGGGTGGTGTGTTGGGGGAAAGGGGATGGGCTCAGATAAGGTGTAGGAAGGGCCACAGAGAGCTGTAGTGTAGTTCTGAGCTTACACTTTGTCTCCCTCACCATACAGTATCCTGCTTTTCCAGTTTCCTGGGCACCTCAAGCTGTTGTCATTCTCTGTAGGAGATGCTGGGCTCTTCCCTTTTCTCCATGCCTTTTCCACACAGGTGCAGGAAGTCAATAGAATTCAGTCTAAGAAAGGGGGCTCAAAGAGCCATTAGTGTGTTCCTTTCTCTGTGCTGATGTAAACATGCTAGGGTGATGTTTAGATTCCTCTACTGTCACTGAGGGCAACTCTGGGTCAATCTTTTTTATCAATCTTTTATCAATTCTGTTTCTTGATGAGCATCTTGCTTGTCTGCCTGCTTGATTTCTTTCCCATCTTGTACCATTTTCTCACTTGGCTTCAGAACAAACTCCTCTTCCCCCTCTCTCTCTCTCTCTCTCTACGAGAAGAATATTTCCAAATAGGATGCAGCCACAAAGCCCTGCATGGTGGTTGACTCTGTGGATAGCTGGGTGAATGTGGACTTACTTCAAACCACAGGCTGTGAGTGGTTTGATTTGCCCAGCTGGACTGAACAGGGAGTGGCAGACTCCTCCTTCCTAGAGATCCTGCCCTTGGCAGTGCCCGAGGAGCAGCGTTGGCCATGGCAGTGCTGATCCCACTGGCCCTGAGGGTCTCTGTGCCCAATCCCTGATGCCAGGGCAGCTCCCACTCACAGTCTGGGGGGAGCTTGACTAAGTGAACTTTGGAGGATTTATTTAATGTCATTACTGTGCAGCTCCTGCAGGCCTGGCTGGGTGAGGAGTGGGTAGTAATTTCCAAACCTCAGAGAGACCTTTGCTTATGCTGTTCCATTTTTTTCCCCTCAAATTTATGACAAGAGGACAAAATGTCAGGCAGGTTGACAAGTTTTCTGCCAATGCCTCCAGCATTAGCTCTGATTCCTTAGCCCAGCCTTGATGTTCAGAGGTCCAGTAAAACCTCTCCCAGATCTCCTTTGGAAAGGCATGCGGGAATAGGGAGCAAGAGGTTCTTCAGGCTGTTATGCCTTCCCTTCCTCTTCAGGAACAGGGTTGATGGGCTCTGCTCCCTGCCTGCCTTTGAAGACAGTTTTTTAATGTCTATTAAGTAGCTCTTGGGCTCACATTCTGACGTGGATGGGTCTGCAGTCCCACCTCTGTCCTGCTCCCTGTGTAACCTTGCACCACAGACTAAGAGCAATGTGTGTGTAAAGCACCACCTTTGGAATCCAGATGGCATTTTTTACCTTTGTTCCCACAGCTGATAAACAGCAACTGCAGTTCAGAGGAGAAAGAGTCCTAGGGACAGCATTTTTAAGTAAGTCTTAGTGTAATTATTTCACCTTTTTTTGGATGATTGTCATGAAGTCAAACTTGCCATTTTGGCTCCAATAGATATACAATGGGTAGAGATGCAAATACACTGTGTTAGATTGCACATTTGTCCCAGTGCATGGCAGAGGCAAAGCTGCTCATTAGCTTCTATGAAGTGGAGAGCAACAAAAAGTCTTCAGAGGTGTCACATTAGATTCTGATCTGAGCTACAGGAGGTGTGAGTCCAGTGGTTTGGGGAAAGCTATCCCTAGTGGCTATGGGTCACTTAGGGCAGGATAAAGGCCATCCTGGTTTATAAGGAGTTAATCCTGGTTCATGTATTAATAGATAATGGCAGTGCCAGTTTGGTCTGAGTGTTTGAGGTGGCCTATGGATGTACCAGCTGGGACCACCTGGCCATAGGTAAAGCAGATTCTCAGATTTAGGACAGGCTTTGCAGACTGTTAGACTGGACTTACATGTTTATTCTGGAAATTTATTTCTCTCAGAGAACTTTTCTAATCTTTTTTTGGAACAATCCCTCTCCCAGAGCAGTGGCCAGAATTTGAATTCAGGTTTTGCTGAGAGAAACAGGATTCAGGGTTTGCTAAGAGAAACGCTTGCCATGATCCACCTTTTGGGTACTTCAGCTATTTCTCCTCTGCATTCAACGTTGTGGTTTCTAAATGACACTTTCTTTCAATGGCCACTGGTGGATGAATTCCTTTTTCTCTCTTTTGAGCTTACTAATAGATGGAGCAAAGGGAAAGCAAAGCCACTGCTTGGAATACCAGTCTTTCCATCAAACTTACGTATCCTCTGCAAGGAAAACTTTCCATGTGAAATGAGTATTTATGTGGCGCAGTTGAATTTAGTAACTTAGCATCTGAATAGTGCCATTATTTTTTTCATGCAAACTTTCCAGGACTCTTTCCACCATTCCAAACAGCCCATTGTCCAGTGTTATCTCTGAAACCACAGTCAGATAACACTGGACAATGCACTAGTGTAGCACAGACACTGGTTAGTTAATTATCTACTCCTCTACCAGTACAGTTTTAATAAGGGAACTTGTCTTAATGGGATGACTGGTAGGAATTTGGCTGATTTCCTCGTTTTGCAAGTGCTGCGGGTGGGTTTATGTTGATGACTGCATGTTTTGGTTCAGATTTGGAACCTTTTGTACATCCCCACTGATTTCCCTGCAGATCTGCTCTATCTCATGTGTGTGTCTCAGGTTTGTAGGCATTGCACTGTGTGTTGGGCACAGCAAGGCTCTGAAGGGCAGAGGGTTCAAGCCCTGCCCTCCACGGTCAGGGCTGTGTGGCTGGTGCTGAACTGTGTGATAAAGATACCAAGGGCCAAACAAACACGCAGTGACAGAACAAACACACACTTTTACTGAAATGTGGGTTTTCTGTGCTATTGTCAGACCTGCACTGTATTGGCATCTCTGTATGGAAAAACGTTTAGGTGTCTTAGAAGAGGGACCTCCCCTGTAAGGATGCTCCTTGTGTATTCTGTCCTTCTGTGAGCTTTCCTTAGCTTTTGGTGAAAGAAAACATGTCTGGTACCTACTGCCATTTACTCATTGGGGAATAAACTCCACCAAGCCCACTTCTATCCCAAACTGAGCTCTATTCAGCAGAATTATAAGCAATCTTAGTTGTCATTGCTAACGCAGACAAAATCACATTTAAACCCGAGGGTCTGTTGGTGAAAGTTTTACCATCAAGACTTTTTTAAGTCAATGCCTAATTCCAAGCAGAAATTACATCCCTTTGGTCATCTGGCCCCTAGATCCACCACATTCCACCTTTCACACTTCTAGTTTGCTGTTGAAGTCCCTCATTTTGTAACAGCACTGTGAGAGTGTGAACCCCATAGCTCCCCTTGCAGGTGAGTGCTCGTCTGGGCACTGCTGTGGTGCCAGACTGTCCCTGGGAGCAGAGGGTCGCTCTCTGACCTGTGGAGAGGCTGCACTGTCTATCAGAACATTTCCTGCTGCTGAGGATTAGAGAAGCTGCTTGCTCTGGGAGCAGATGGCCACCTCTCCACCCATCCTCTCAGGTATGGGGAGGCAGCCAAAAACCAGCTTAAAAGAGCAAAGCATAACCTGTTCAAAGGAGAACAGAAAGGAACATTTTTTCAAACAGCTTAATGAAGCACTTGTTAAGGACTGCCAGGGACACATTTCCATTCTACACAGGATATTCATTAGAAAAGCAAACACCCTCCAGCACCATTTGTAGGAACAAAGCAGCTTGCATTTTATAACGAGGTGTTAATTTAATGAAGGAGGGGACTGGCAGAGGAGCAAGAGGCAGGAAAGCAAAAGACAGACACCTTTTCCCGGGAGGACGGGCCAGCTGTGCCGTGCTGCTTTGCTGTGTGGTGGAGGCAGAGGGGGGCTGTGCACTGCACAGGCAGGGGCGCTCCTGGACGAGGAGCTGGGGCATGTGGAGGTTGCTGGCCAACATTTGAGGCTTGGATTGAGGCTCTCTGGAGCTAAGTGCCTCAGCTGAACAACCAGGGCCCCTCAAGGTGATGGTTTCAGGGTAACCTCTTGGGCATCCTTTTCCTAAGCACAAAGATTGATGGGATGAAGCTGCAGGGGCAGCTTCCACCTCTGCTGCCCCTGGAGGGGAGCCCAGAAACTCACTGGAGTGGGGGCCTCCCATGCTCCTGCTCTGTGCCCGGCTCCAGGGCCTGACAGCCTGGGATTCCCCAAGTCTGCTCTCAGGGTCCCTGATGTTTATTGTGACCCCGGAGCAGGGTCAAGTAGCAGGTACTCAGGTGTCAAAAGCACCAGGTATTTATTTGTTTCAGAAGGAAACCAATCCTGTGGAAGGGTTTCACATTTTTCCCCTCTTAAAATGAAGCAAAATGTTCTGAGTGATTTCCTTTCTGTGGGAAATGGTCTTTCTGGAGGTGATCCCACACACAGACACCAAATGTCACAGCTTGCAAAATACAGTGTGGCAGTTCAGCCACCTCTGCTGTGGTTGGGATGTCCATGGGTTTGGGACTCCCTGGCCAGGAAGGGCTGGTGTAGGGCTAAGGTGTGTTTCCCAGTGGGCCATCCCAAGGGATGCACAGCTCTGGGGTCGCTCCCAGGAAAGGGAGGGGGATGGAGTGTCCCAACCTGCTTTTCTGGAGAGCTGAGAAACATCAGGAAGGCTTTGCCCTGCCGCAGCTGGGGGCTGGAGGGAAGCTGTGTGCTCCCAGGATTAGCCAGGTGTCACTGAGGGAGAGCTGGGAGCTGAGGGCCAGTTTTTCTGCATCTCATGCCAGGACGTTAGCCTCAAGCTTATCCCTTATTTTCATACATGTGTGTAATTCCCACCAGGGAATTTCTACCCCAGCATCCAACCCATACAGTTGCTCCCCATGGGGACAGGGCCAAAGTTAACCTGCACTCCCAGCCCCAGGAGAACAGGAGGGACTGTGGAGCTCAGCCAGGGAGGAGGTTTAGGAGTCGGAGGGAAAGCACATGACAGGAGGCCAGGGCTTGTTTAATGCCATGATCAGAGCATGCAGCACACTGCGGGAGAAATTGTGGCCATGAACCTACACGATCATTCAGAACATTGGCACAAATGAGGTAATTTCTTGTGTTTATATTTTGACATGCACTGGACGCTCCCCCTTCCTCCTCCCCGTGTCACTGGGATGTGAAGGGAATTTCCTGCGCACGCAGGGTATTGTTGTTGCAGGGCTTTTGTGAACATAAACCACTTCAAGCGGCAAGGAGGAATAATACTCTGTTCTGGCAGTAAAAACACAAAGTTAGGAAAACTCCCACTCCCTCAAGTCATTTTCCTTCTGGTTGCTTGCTGAATATTTTACTAGAAGATTAGAAGGAGAAGTGGCCACATTTAGCAGCTGCTGACACGTTCCAGCACTCTCAGTGTGCCGAGGTCAGCTCTGAAGTGCTGTAAATCAGCCCAGCTTTGCTGCAGCCTGGCCTGCCTTGGCAGCTGGGCAGGGGGCTTGGAGGAGAGCACGTGGAGCCCTCCTGTCCTGCTGCACTGCAGGTTATCTCTCAGCTCCACAAGCAAAAACGTGTTGGGTGGGGAGTTTTTACCTTGCAGTCTCACCTTTGGGTCTGTGTCACTCGTGATAGTGGGGCAAGTTGGAAATATGTGTCCCCTTTGGGTTTCTGGATCCTGTAAACAGAAATATCCATATTTCTTTGGCTAGGAAATGAAAAATGCTGCTTTGCACTGGGAGTACAGTGTGATGGGACACGGGGTCCTTGTCAGGGGGCCAGATTTGGAGTGATGCAAAATGGCTGCAGTATTCCAGCAGAGCCCAATTAAAAGCAGATGTGCAAAGAAGGATCACCTCGTGCCCACCCCCTCGCTCCTGCCCCAGCATCAGCCTCTGAGGCTGTGGCTTAGGGCAGAAGAGCTTCCCTGTTGAGGGCAGCCAATAAGCCATTCCAGAGGCCTCCCAAGCCCCAGGCCAGAGCCCACGGGCGTGCTGGTACTACGGGTGAGGCTTGGGAAGACAGAGCAAGGCTGCTGGGGTGGGCACAGCTCCTCCCTGGCAGCACATCCCCTTCCCCAGATGGTGTCACTTTGGGAACATGGAGGTGATCCCATGCTCTGGCCAGAACACAACTGTGCCAGTGTCCTACCTGGGAAGGGAAGGTGTCCCCAGGGAGGTGACAGCCCTAGGACAGTGCCATGGTCCAGCTGCCAGACCTGAGAGAAAATGGTGGTGCCCCAGACACTGGGATAACACACCTCTTCCAAAATTACACTTGGAAGAGGCTTCTGAGTGCAAAAAAGCAACAGAGAAAGAAAAAAAACCTGAACAAAAAGCCAACCCTCATGTAAACCCCAGGGCTGGAGGAATAAAAGCGCCAGAAAACATTTATATTGGGCTCCCTTGATATCAACACAGATGAAATGGATCCCCATGCTTCCCTCCAAACCACAGGCTCTAAAGTGGATTCCAAATCCCATCCCCACTTTAATTTAAGGGCCTCCCAATTAGACCGTTGGATGCCTTTCAAAGCTTTGTATAAATTGAAGATTATGCATCCAGCAGCAGAGCCGAGCTCCCTGCCCGAGCTCTCTGGGTCCCACAGGGGAGTTCAGGGGCCAAATGTGGTGTCCAGGTGGCCCACAGAGGGCAGCTCCAACCCTGCTGCCCCAGGGCTGGTATCTGCTCCAGCCCCTCCTCCTTGGAAAACCCTCAGTGCTACTGCTGGGGGGCTGCAAGTGGCAGGGCTGTGGGAGTGAGTGACTTCTCTGATGCGTTGACTGAAGTGGAAAAATCTCAGGAGAGGGGGGAAAAAATCCTTTTAGATTGATTTGAAATGTTTTTGCTGTTCTTCCTCTTCCCTCCTCCCCCAAAACAGCAATCAGAAAAAAACACTCATTACAGAACATGGCACAAGTTCAAATAGTTTCGGTCATGCTGTATTTCTCACAGTTGATTTTAAAGATTTGTTGTTGTTGTTGTTGCCCAGACCAAGGATTCTCCTGTGTTTTCCTAAGAAATAATACAGTCCTAGGTGGTGGAATCTTTTAGTGGGAGAAGGAAGAACCAGAGATCTTTTATTCCTGTGTGAACCTCAAATGTTTCCTCCCATCCCACTTGCATCCCCTCTCCTCTCCCTGGAGCAGAGAGCCTCAGGAGCTCCTGGGCAATCAGTGTTGTCTCCAGGAGTGAGGTGTCCCTTGTGTGAAGAGGGCACATCCTGTGGGATGCACAGCCCCCTTCCTGCAAGCACTGGATGGGAGACCAATGGATGACTCCTCATCCATCACAGGCTGGCTGGCAAAGGTGGCAGGGCATGGTGGGTGGCTGCTGTGGTCCTGCACTTCTCCTGTTGCTCACCAGCTCTGGCATCTCCCATCTGCCTTCCCCACCCTTTGCAGCTGCTGCATGGTCAGATCCTGAGCAGAGCCTGAGTCCTGTCCCAGTGAGCTCAGAGATCAGGAGCTGCCACCCACAGGACTCTGGATTTCCAAGGAAATGAACCAACCTAGCTGGAGAGAGATCATTTTATTAAGCTTCGTGTTGATGGAAATGCGATCATTGTTCTTACTTTAAGTATTTTCCATCAGGCTTCTGAACCCAAACTCGGTCAGAGTAGATCAGCTCCATGCACTGGCATTAACTGGCTTCAGTAAGTGGATTAATTTAATAATGAATGATTAAGTGACCAAGGGGTTGGGAAGTCATGTACTCGGGCTTTTCCACAGGAGTTTGGATCTGGGCTTCCTGCGGAGCTGGACTTGCAGGGAGTCCTGAGCCTGGCTCTGTCACCCAGGGCAGATTCCTCACTTTTTGGACCAGCTGATGGGTGCCAAGTACAGGATTTGACTACAGCAATTTTTTTATTTTTTTTTCATCTCTTTAAAGTAATTTTTCATGGTTAAATGCCCTATTTGGCATAGTTCAAATTAGGACAGTCTTTTCTGTTTTTGGCAGAGGAGTGGAGAACTTACAGGGTGGCTCATTTTCTGCTGCCACTGATGCCAACTGCTTTAAACTACTGAGCCTCGAGTGAGGCACGTAGGACTGGCCTGAGCTGCAAGTTCTTTTTTTCTTGTGCACAAGAATGTCCCAGTTTTATCAGTCTTCCCTTGAAACATGAGAATTCTTTAAAAAGACAACAGGCAGGAAAAAAGTAATCATAAAACCCAAAGGATAAATTTGTGTCTCTTTTAATGTAAAAACCACAACGTCACCATTAAACTGTCAAATTATCCTCTGTTTAATTTCTATATAAATTTTAAAACTTTCTGCAGACAGCCAATAAACCTCAAGGTGATAGGACTTGTTTCTGCTTCCATTGAAGTTGGTGGCAAACCTCCCATTTATTTTGGTGTGTAGGATCAAACCCCTAGCACATAAATAATCAGGCACTGGGATTCTTCTGTCCCTATCTCTCCCTTCCTCTCTGAAAACTTCTGAGGCTGGGCCCAACATTGATCTGATGCACAGGCTGGGAGCATCTTTCTTTCTTTCTTTCTTTCCTTTTTTTCTCCCTCCTCTTCTTTGTGGGTTTTGATCTCTCCCTTTGAAATGGAAGCAGATTCCCTGCAGGGTGCTCTGTGATCATTTGCTGGGTGTAGTCGCATGCTTTCACTTCTAGCTGTAGGTGAAATGGCTCATGTGCAAGGATATTAACTCTCTGTTGGGCAGGAGCAGCGCTGCATTCCTTCTCTTTTCCTGGATTCTTACAGAGTAGGCAGCTTCCCCCATCCCATAAAAGCTCGGGCTGTGCAGTGGAGGCGTGCAGTGCAATGAGAGTACAAGATGTATGTTTTAGGGAGGGCCACATCTTGGACAGATCTGGTTAGTTGATCTAAATAAAAGATATTACCTCTTCCTGCAAATTCCTGCACAATCCAATGGTTGTTGTCAATGATGATTTACTTGCTGTGGAGGAAAATGTCATTTCCCCTTGGTTTCAGTGGAATGAAGCACTTGGAGAGGGTAGTTGAAGAGGGAAATTACAGTGATGGGATAAGTGTTGGGAGAAAAAAAAAATAGACTCTTTTAACAGGAGAACTCTGGTTAGGCCCAGCCCAGAGAAATATGTAAGAATGTGCTTGTGATTTGCTTCCAACAGAATTTTTAAGCCTATACCTCACTAAAAGCATGAGTATCTCATTGCTTAAGGTTAAGCACGTGCTGAAATACTCATCTGGAGGTAAGCCCTGGCTGGCAAGGCTGGAAGAAACGGAGATCACATAATCAACTTCCAAAGCAAGAGCCTAATCCTACCGTCAGCTCTTTTGGGGGAGTTTCCAGGAAGGCAAAGAGGTTGCAGGAGGTGGATCTGCGTCTCTGATCTTGCGAATTTCCTGGCAGGTGCAAAAGCAACTGCTCCGAACAATACCAGAGGTGTTTGCAGCATTGGCCTAAGGCTTTGTCTGCAGCAGAAGGGGAGGTTAACAGGCTATTTAAAACAAACAGCCCCACCTCCCTCCAAAAATTTCATGAAGATGGCCCCTGTGGCTGCGGTGTGATTTTTAAGAAGATTTAGGCAGGATTGCTCTGAAACCTTTCCTGTAGCTCTAGAAAAAAAGTCAGTCTTCTCTTCTTTGCCCAATCAGTTTTGCAAATTCATATCCTGAAGTCACATCTGTCCTAGGGAGTAAGTCTGGGCATCTCTTCCTACACACTACATCTTGGACTTTCATATTATTTAAAAAACAAAATCAAGTGATCCAAGCAGTTCTTCTTTAAATTATGTTTACTTATTTAGTAGGAATTTTAACTGGAAAAATTCCAAATAATTGCACTTAAAGAATGTGTGTGTATGTGCAGTGGGGTAAACTATGCTCTTTAGTCCTGAAAAAATGCATGTGCACACACATGCACAAACTAACAAGGAAGAAAGGGAAAGGAAAAGCATTTGCTTAGGGATATGAAAGGCAATTGTGACAAGTTGTTTTATTTTATGCCCTCGGAGGACGTTACAGCGTCAATGACTGTGGTGCCATCTCTTCCCACCTGTGAAATACAGGGTGGTGTTCATGGCAAGAGGAGAGCAGGCCAGAGCAGGGTGGGTCTGCTGCAGCCGTGCCCGAGGTGGCCAAGGTCTGCTCGGGGCACAGGGCAGGGTTGCAGCCCGCTGCAGAAGGGGCTTTGGGCACTCCATCCTTCGTCCACACCAGGCTGAAGGTCCTGTCTTCACTGTGAAGGCTGCTGGCAAAGGCAGTATTGATGAAGCCACTGGATTTCTTCTATCGAGTGGAGTCGTGAGGGAGGTGATTGAAGTGTTTCCAGGTATTTCTGGCTGCAGAGAAAACTCGGGAGAGTTTTTGGCTCGCCGGTGGTGTATGTGCCACGCTCGGGGTCCGTCAGCACTTGCTGCCCTCCCGGGAGGCTCAGGCAGTGCATGGTTTGTCCTGCAGCACACACGAGCCCCGGCAGAGCTGCTCCAACCTGGCCATCCCACAGGGACAGTCGGATCGCTCCAGCCACCCCAGCCTTTGCTGCCACAGCTCCAGGCATGCCCTCTGCAGACACTGCTTCGACCTCTGCTTTAGCTGGAAGTGCGCTGGAGAACAAGGCTCTCGTTCTCCAAGGCCAGCAGGGTGTTTGTGAGCCAGGCTCTGTGTGTGTCAGTATGAACCAAGGAGCTGGCATGGCAAGGATGGCCATTGTATGGCAAGAATACCTTTGTAAGGCACTGGGTGGTAAGTGGGTCCTGTGCAGTGTTTCAGCAAAGACCTCGCCCTTGGATTTCCACGCAGCTGATGATCTACAGAAAAGGTAATGTGCTGCAAACAATGGAAGTTATCTGCTAGTGTGTTCAGGAAGGCCTGGGGCTTTCAGATGCAAATATAGAAATATATTTAACATCTTGACTTCTATTCTTTTGTCATAATACAAAGTAGAAAGACAATGTTTAGTAAATGTTTACATCTTACAAAGGGGAGTTTTGCAAATTGCATTGTAGCTCTTTGGGAGGAACCAGGAAAGAGGGCAGGATGTTAACAACATAAAAAAGAATAGCAATAAAACCCACCCCTAATATTAATTGTCTAAGAGGAAATGCATCTATCTCTCATCAGGACATTTCAGACTCTGCTTTGCATTGCTGGAAGCCTGAGAACACTAATTGTTTTTTGGCATGGAGAAGCAAGTTCTTGCATACTTGAAACACAACTCATTTAGAGTTGTTTTGGTGGATGATACGGAGCAATATGGAGAACCTCCCAAGTCCCTTGGGCTTGCTGAGCATCGGAGCTGAGAGCCACAGAGCTCACACATAGGTCTGGCTCAGCTCCCTGACGTGGAACTGGAGGGGACTGCTCTGGTTAAACACCTCCATGCTGGTTTGGTCCTAAGGTTGGCTGTGTTATGCAGTGAAAATCTATCTACAGGTTTCCTTGGGACTTAATACAGCACCTGAAAGGATTCTCGAAGAACCGTTTGCACCACCAGGAAGGCCCAGAGCCAGCACAGCAGCTCTGCAGAAAGGGGCAACAGCTCCCACTCCCTGAGGATTTGGGCCCCGGGCAGAGGGAAGGTGGATCCAGTGCTGGCAGGTTAAAGGAACAGGGGTGCCTGAGCGCCTCAAGGCAGTCCTGGGAGGGGGGCATAGCCCAGAGAGCTGCAGCCTCCTCCTCCTCCTCCTTGGAAGAGCAGCTGGAGCCACCAAGGCGTGGGGTCGAGGGCAGTGACACCGGGGGACACGCGTGGTGGGGGAAGGCACGGGCTGACCTGCAGGAGCCAGCCCCAAACCATGTGTTTGTGCACATGGGTGTGTGGGCAGGTCTGCCAACGACCACAGGTGGGCAGGACATGTCAGGATGGTCCTGCTTAAGGGAAAAAATCTCCTGGACTGAAAAGGTTAGAAAATATTTTTAGTGACTTGATAAAGATCCTGTGGATCATTCCTGTTTTTTTAGGACATCGCATTGCTTTGGGAGGCTCTGGCTGTGCGGGAAGAGGCTCTCTGTGTGTTTGCAAAAGATCACAAAGGAGGTTTTATATGGTTATGAACATCATAGCCAAGATTCACCCTGGACTATTAGACTTTTATTTTGTGTCTATTATTAATTACATTAATTACTGGCAGTGTCCAAGTCCTGCACAGCCCTGACTGCTCTGAGGTTTCCTTCCCTCCAGAACTGTGTTCTGCAAAGCCTCTTGGCCCAGCAGATCCTCCACCTTCCTCACTCCTAGGTGGAGTTCAGAGCACTTCACCTGCCCTTACAAGTCAGCCAGCAGTAAGTCTGCAGCTCCCTGCAGGGCTCCAAAACCTCCTGCGAGGGTGGAGCAGGAAGAGACTCACACGGTTCCACTGCCAGCTCTGAGAAATGTGCAGCACCAGGAATGGCAGTCAGGCAGCTGTGCATGGAGGGGAGGATGCTGGGAGGAAGAAGGGAGAGGAAAAAACAGAAAGAGATGGAAAAACCTGGGCTAAAAGAAGTTAGGTATTATCAAACTGCTGGAATGTGCTTTGCTGGGTTTCACAGGGATGCTACTTGCAGAACAGGAGTGAATATGCTATAAAAACAGCACAAGAGCTACACCACAAAGGAAATAAAGAGCAGGTCTCTGGTTCACCTGGGAGGAGGGAGGTGCACAGGCACCTATGCAGCCTGTGTGAAAGAAAAAATTGGGCTCTGAAGCATTTGACATCAACTCCCCTGTATCTCCACAAGAGCATTTGCAGTGTTCACGCAGGAATCTCCTCCCCATACAGAGCCACCCCGTGAGTTACATACAGAACTCCCTGACAGTCCCACTTTATAACCCCTTTCCTTTTCCTCCCAGCAATGGGATGCAACCAAAATGTTATTCATCACAGCTTCACAGGACTTGGCTCAGCATGGAATGAAAATCATTCAGCAGAAATGTAACAGTTTCCATCACTCAGAGAAAACTACCTGTGGAGACCACTTTGCTTCAGGGTTTTGCTTTCTGGGCACCAGGAGAAATGGACTGTGGGCTGGGGAAAAGAAATCACTTTCCATGAGAGTTACTGTCATGGTGCTAATCTTCATCTTCCAACTCATCTTGGGACAGCAGTGTGGGAGAAACTGAAACGTGGGGCAAAGACTCACGCCTAGGTAAACAGCATCAACAGCTGAGGCTTTCACACCACATGGGGCACTGGCCAGCGATGGAGGATTCCACTGCAGCCACAAACCTGCTGTTCCACCTCCCTCCCGTGATAGTGTGGCAGCTGGGATAAATAAGAGGACATTTAGGACAGCTGACTTCCAATGTGACTGGAACTGGGGATATGTATTTTTTAATTGCATCAGGACAAAATTTGCAGAATCTCCCAGATTGGCTTAAAGACTTAAAGTAGCATTTTTAAAAGCAATTGAAAGCTTAGGCTTTGGCCTCCCTCTGATTTTCTGTGGGAGATTACCAAGCCAAATGTTCCGAAGCATCACAGTTCTTTAGCCAAACTCCTTGTGGGTACTTGGTAGGTTTCCCTCCCATGTTTCTAATTTGGTTTATACCCCAAAGCCAACTGGTTTTTGCTTTTCATTCTGTGGGTGGGAAAGCTTGTGAGAAGGTATTAACAGCTATGCATCCCAGTCGGGCCATTTCTTCTCTGAACTTTCCTGGATGCAAGGAGGAAATTCTTCTCAAATCAACAGCATGTTTTCAGGCCTTTGTTGTTGTTATTATTTTTCTGTCAGGCAGATCTACATCAGGAAATCTGAGCACCTGGAGAAGGTTCAAGTGCAGACTGAGCTTCAGGTCTCAGCTTGGACTCAACTGATATTAATAACAACTACACATCTTTCATCAGCACAGTACAGCTCTCCTCCGTGTTAGGCATACCTGCAATAGTGTTTGACTCAGGGATGGGTGCCCTGGCTGTTCTGCTCCCTGGTACGTGTACAGGAGAAGTGATTCCTGCCAGTTTGAGCAGCTGTCCCATGTGGTTGGTGCTCTGGTTCCCGCTGGGGTTGCTGCCAGGGGTGTGTGTGTGTGTGTCCTCCACAGCCCTGCATTGTGGTGGGGGAACTGGGAGCTGCCCTCCTTCCCAACAGGGGTGTCAGCCACAAAATGAGTGGGTTACGGCAGGCTGCAGGTCCCCCAGGAAAAGCCTGCCCTCCTCCCAGCCATCCCACTGCCATGGCCATAATTACTGGCTGCTCACAGGCACTCGCTGCCATCCCACCTCTTCCCACTTTATCCAAGAGCAAGAGCTACACTTCCAAGCCCTTCTCGCTCCTGCTTTGCTATTGAGTGTGCTTGGAGAAAGGTTTGTGCTCTGCCAGCTCACAGCAGTGAACAGTCACCTCCTAAGGAACAGGTAGCTCCTTTCCTGAGACAGAGGCCAGCTGGGTCTCCACCTGCCCTTGGAAGGAAGGCTGCCTGTCTTACTGGGACGTAAAAACATTGAGGATAAATAACCTCTCGGGACGGAGGGCACGGAGGAATCTCCTGTGTTAAGGTTGGCCCAAGCTTCCTCTTCTCAAGGCAGCTTGTTTACTGCTGCCCTCAGAAGCCCCAGAAATGTCCAGAAGAGCTTAATGGGCTTCACTGCCCATGGTTTGGGTCGGGGCAGTAACTCCTGTGGGAGTTTCACAGTCCAGGAGAACATGTGCTGCAAACACAGAGTGTGCTTTTGAATCAAATTGGGCATTAGAGTAATACCATGGTTTCTTCTTTGGAGAAAAAATTGGTGATCAAAACTGCCAAGTGCATTTCCAAATTAAATTTGTTCAAATGGGGTGGAGGGGGAGCCCTCCCCAGCATTCAGTTTCAAGTTCAAGTCAGTGCTGATCGATGGTTTATGGCTGATAATGACTTTAGCGAGCTCCCCCTTAGGCTTTGATGCTGCTGATTTGAGGTGTCGCGGGCTCTGGTTCCCAAGGCAGCTCTCACAGGTCCCGATCCCTGCCCCGGTGAGGGCAGGTGAGACCCTGGAGCAGCTCTGGGCCCTGGAGCAGCTGCCCCGGTCCCTGTGGGACAGGGCAGGAGCCGGGCATGGCCGGAGACACCCCAGGACCTCCAGCCCAGCCCTGTCGCTGCCGGGACACCCAGGGGCACTGGGGCCAGCCAGGCTCTCCTGCTCGCACCAGTTCTTTGGCTGCTCTTCTTCCTTCTCCTCACCCTTTTTCGATTTTTCTTCCCTTTCCTTTTATTTTTCTTTTCTCCTGTTTATTTTGTTTCCTCTCTTTTCCTTGTTTTCCTTTTGCTATGTTTCTTTTTATTTCTTTATTTCCATTTTTGCCTGAAATTTTTAAATTCCTTTTTGCTCTTCTCCTTTTCCTTTCTTTTTCCTTTTCCTTATGTTTTCCTTTTTTTATTTCTTTTCAATTCTACCTTATCTTTTTCTATTTCTTATTCCTTAATTTCTTTTTAATTTCCTTTTTATTTAATTTCTTTTCCTTTTCCTTATATTTTCTTTTTTCCTTTTATTTTCCCTTTTTATATTTTCAATATATTTTTCTATTTTTCTTTCCTTTTTCCTCTTTTTGTTTTTATTTCCCCATTATTTCACCTTTATTTCCTTTTTATTTTCCTTTTCATTATATTTTTTTCTTTTTCCTTTTCACCTACTTTTAATTTCCATTTTATTTCTTTTTTCCATTTCCTTTTTGCTTTTCCTTAGATATCTTTTTTCTTTTTATTTTTAATTTTAACTTTGTTTTTCCTTTTCCTTTTTATTTCCTTTTTGTTTTGTTTCTCCTTTTCCTTACATTTTTCTTTTTTATTTTTCTTTTTTATTATTATTTTTTAATTTCCTATTTCTATTTCCTTTGTATTTCCTTTTTCTGTTTCCTTTTTATTCCCTTTTCCCTTTTCCTTATAGTTTTCTTTTGTATTTTTTATTGTTACCTGTTTATCTTTATTTCTTTTTAATTTCCTTTTTATTTTTTCTTTTCATTTTTATTTCCTTTCCTTTTTTATTTTTATTTTTGTAATTTATTTTTATTTTTACCTATTTCTTTTTTATTTCCATTTTATTTCCTTTTTCCTCTTCATTTCCATTTTATTTTCTTTTCCTTGTATTTTTATTTTGTTATCGCTACCTATTTCTTATTTCTTTTTATTTTTACTTCCTTTTTCCTTTCCTTTTTTATTTCCATTTTACTTCCTTTTCCTTATATATCTCATTTTTATCTTTATTGGTATGCATCTATTTTTATTTTTTATTTTTTATTTCCTTTTTAATTTCCTTTTCCTTTTTATTTCCTTTTTAATTTCCTTTTCCTTTTTATTTCCTTTTTAATTTCCTTTTCATTTTCAATTTTATTTCCATTTTATTTCTTTTTAATTTCCTTTTTCCTTTTCCTTTTTTATTTTTCTCTATTTCCTTTTTATTTCCATTTTATTTCCTTTTCCCTTTTCATTTCAATTTTCTTTTCTTTCCCTTATATTTTTATTTTTTCTTTTTATTGCTACCTATTTCGTTTTACTTTCCTTTTATTTCCTTTTTCCTCTTCCTTTTTATTTCCATTTTATTTCCTTTTCCTCGTTGTTCTTCAGTCCAAGATGACTCTGTGGGAGGAGGGGAAGAGGAGGGCCAGAGACAGCCGGGGCAGAAGGATTCCCTCCCTCTCCCTTTCCCCCATTCCTGTGTGTCGCAGCCCCAGCCTCTCCTGGTTGTATTCCGGCCCAGGCACTGACCCTGCTGGGCTGAGCTCAGCCACCTGCCCTTGGGTTCCCCCTGTGCCAGCCAAATGCCTTGTTGTGAGGAGAGGGGCTCTGTGCTGCCTCCCAGATCCCAGCACAGCTAGGGCTGCGTGCTCAGGAACCCTCCCGCCGCACTTGGGCTCTTCTCGCCCATGCCATTTGTGTCACCTTTCCCTTCCACTGTACCCGGGGCAGGGTCAGAGCCCTGGGAGCACACACCTGTCATTACACAGGCAAGCAGTTCTCTGGTCCTCCCTCAGACTCTGATTCAATTTGGGGATCATGTGGGATTTATCTGAGGCCAAGTGGTTCTGGATGTCAAAGCCAGAAGACAATTCTCCTGTTTCTGTGGGTGTCCTACAATCCCTTTGGCCTTGCCCTCCCTTACCTCTGCTCCTCCTCAGAGCTTCAGCTGCCCTTTCACTGCACTCGACCTCAGCTCCAGTTCTTGCAACAAACACAAGGTCCACCCAACGCTTCTGCCTTTCAGGTTCCACCAAGAGCACTTGCAGTAGCTCTGCTAGTTAATATTAAAATCTCCTTCCAGCCAATAAAACATTAATGGTCTGTACTTCAAGGGCACCTTTGATGTGATGATCTCAAAGCAAATCAATTGAGGGTTATCCCACGCCCATGCTATGGATGGAAACATTGGATGCATGGAGAAACAAAGCCTAAATTCACTGGCAAACTGGATGGTGCCTGGTCCTGCAGTCCCAGAGCCTGGCTGCTCTCCCGGGGCACATCAACCACGTCTGGTTAGATGGAGTGCTCTTGTCCCCTCCTGCACCCCTGGGCAGTTCCATGCACAGGGAGGGGCAGCCAACGCAGGAGGGGCAGAGCCGGGGCCCTGAGTGCACAAGGTCAGCACCAGATTTTTGGTGCTCTATGTGTAAACTCTGCAGGATTAAGCAGGGAAAAGCTTTCCCTTCCACGTCATGCTCTGTCCTGAGCACTGGTGGCAGTGGGACTTACACCCCAGGGATATTTGGAAGCATTTAAATGCACAGCTGTGACAGAGGAAGGGGGAAATGGCTCCTCTTCAACCGCCTGAGGCAAGGATTACTTTCTGCAAATTGCCATAGGATGTGATGCTTCTTTAAAGCTCACGCCTCCTTAAACACATGTGTCTCTTTCTAAGGGATGGATTTCCCTCCAAGCTGACATTTAGCCTTTCTTGCAGTGCAAGACACCGGCTGGAAAATAATGGAAACAGTCCCTAAAGCTGAAGAGCTTCTCCAATTTGTCCAGTTGGGCAAACATCTGCGTGTGACCAGAGGCTTCTGTGCTAATCTCACCCTCTTGCAGTTCTGGGTTATCCTTTCATGTGAGTCATAGTTTGTATCTATACAAAGAGGAGCTTTAAACTGCCTCAAGTGTGGTATTTTTCCAGTACTTTAGCACTAATTAATCATTAAAGTGCCGAGATCAAAGGGTGGGGAGCTACAATGTTGGTATGTTCTTATGATCACATTGTGGCCAGTTCCTCTCATAAATCCTGGTATTTTCTAAGTTTCAAATCAAATCTCCCATGGAGAATGATTTGGCAACAAGATGGCAGACTGCTTTTCTTTGCACCTTCCAAAAGTAAAGGGCGTTTTGGCTCCCCAAGGAATGCTGGGTCAGCCCCACAATAAAAAGACCAGCTATTATTTTGAACAAGTTGGCACTCAAAGATGCCAGTGATTTAGGTATGGACTTAAAAACCCAGTCTCATGGAGTGAGAGATAGCAGTCCCTGTCCTGAAGATCTGGTAGCTCAGCCAGACAAGCAGCAAAATGGCTGGAGCCTGGAGCCTATTGCAAGGCTAACTCAAGGCAGTCAAGAGTGGGAACCTCATTCTGAGCCAATAAGACTTACTAGTTAAGTGTTTAAGTTACATCTGAAAGTGAAGCTTTTAAAATAGAGCCTAAGGCCACGACTTGAGTGAAGCATTAACCTCAAGTCTTAAATGGCTGTGGCTGTTGTCTTCTCACCTGCAAGGCCAGCACCGGCATTTGATGGTTCTTTCAACTGCAGGCAGGGAGGTGGGCAAGGCAGAGGCGTGGGCTGGTGCTGGGCTGTGCCTCTGCTTGCTCGGATAGCTGTGCCCTGCCCCAGAGCCATGGCCGGGGGCCTGGCTGCCTCCCTGCCTGCCTGCAGCAACCAGGAACTGCCCTTCCCCTGGCCGTGGGGATAACCTGCAGTGCCACACTGCTCGGGGTCTGGCACCACAGCTCTCGTGGCTGTGGCTTATGAAACTCAGAGAGGGCCACATGGAGTGCACACAGGTCCTGCTGCTGGCGACAGCCGTGCATGGGAGCACAGGAGTCTGGCTGCTCTGGAGGAAAGGCTGGGGGGCTGGTGTGGGTTTGGGGGAACAAGCAGACTGTAGGGCTTGGTCTTTTGCATCCAGAGCAGGTGGGAAGTGCACTGGGGAGCAGCAAGCGGGAGGTGAGGCTGGCACTGAAGGAGGTGAGCACAAGCCAGCACAAGTAATGAAGCATCTGTAAAATCAGTGGCTGATAATGGTTGTCCTAGAAAGAGATGGAATGGAGCAACAGTATTTCCAAAACTTGGTTTTTTTCCTCCCCATAATATGGGGTGTTTGAAAAGGCCACTATTCCTCCTTTAAAAAAATATTTTCCTTTTTGCTCCCCTTTGTTCTTTCTCTTGTGGGATGTGTGGGACTTGACAGAGTGGGCTTTTGTCCAGCATTTGTCCTGACCTACATTTTGATATCTTGCTTTTTTCCCCTTACCTTCTGCTTAGCTGGCTACGACCTCTGAAAGACATGCATAATCTATAAAACATTTATGTTTCCCAGTAGTTTTAAATCCTATTTTCAGGAGATTCTGAAAACTACAACATAGAAATTTAAATTACAATGACCATAAATGCTTTGAGCTGCCAGGGCCACCTAAATAACTGTAATAGGCAAGGGATGTGCAGAGCTTTGTTTTTGTAACCCACTGGTGGCAACAGATTGAAACTAAAGACAAAAAGAGGGAACAAGTGCCCTGAGAACACTGGTACCAGTCAGTGATGCAGCTCAGGCTGTTGGAAGAGCAAAGGTGCTGTGCAAAGTGAAATGTGGAGGGTTTTGATCACCTGTGCAGGTTATGGATGGGTAGGAAGAGTGTCTGTCTGGTGTGGAGCTGCAAAGACCAGACCTTGTGCCTGTGGAGGGCAGGCCACACCATTCCCTGCTGGGGGTTCCAACCCCCTGGCTGTCCCGTCTGTGTGACTCCCAGCAATGAGGCAAAGGCTCAGAGCTGAGCTCTGCTGGCTTACCTGGCCCTGCTGAGGCTGAGCAAGTCCGTGGGGCAGGTGTCGGGAGGGATTTCCAGCTCTGTGTGCCACGCTCATGGCAGGACTGGAGCAGCGACGGCCAAGGCTCCATGGACACACTGAGGCACAGCAAAGAGCAACTCCTCCCCTCCCAACCCACCAAGCCCCGTGTGTGCATGCACCAAGGACCACAGTGACTCTGGAAGAGAAGGACAAGGTGACTGCAGCCCAGGGCCCCTCTCCTTTAGGTGTGCTGCACCACCCAGGGTCATTCCTACGCTAATCCTGTTCCATGATCCAGAAAGAACGTTTCAAGAATGTTTCATCCCTCAGTAATTCTGTTAACCTCTCCTGGCAACAAAAAAAGGGCAGGTAATGAAGTGGTCTATTCCAAGAGCATAAAACCTCGAGAGCGTTTCTTTCCTCTGGGAAGGGCTGGGATGCGGACAGAGGACTTCCCCACATGGCTCCACACTTCATCTGGGACTTGAAAAACAAACCAGCCTCGTGGGATACTAATTCAGTCCTTGCTTTCTTTCTTGTATCAAATGCTGCCAACTGTGCCTTAAATTTGGGCCAGATGCACGATGGTTTTATGATGTGATGCTGTGAGGGAGTCTGGGTTGAATCTAAGAGAGGCTCTGCTAATGGGGCTGCTCCTTCAGGGCAGCAGTGCAGTGCTGGCATGGGATCCTCCAGCCATTCCCTGTGCCTCTAGGGGAATGTCTGCAGCAGGAACTAAAGGGTGGGTTTACCTGGGTGGCTGAGGGGACTGGGGCTGGCAGTGTGGTGAGAGGGGCAGAAGGTTTGGTGATGCACTGGGGTTTGGGGACAGCCTTCCACGGCTCCCTCACCTAAGCAGAAAACGTCAGGTTTTGTTGAGGTTCCTTCCTGAATTACTTGTGTGCTGCAGCAGCTACATTCACACATTGCCAGGGCAGATCCTGCTCCTTGTCCAAGGGGACAAAACAGGCAAAGATGGCTCATGCTCGTCCCGGGCTCTCCTTGCCCAGCACAGCAGAGACAGCAGCACAGCTCGTAACCCCCTTAGTGCATGGCACTGTCTTGCAATAGAAACCTAATCACAAGACTGTCCTGTTCCTTTCTGATCTCGTCACATCCCACAAGCTTTGTGGAGGATCAACCAAATCTCCTGTGTTTTCATTTGCTAAGCTCAGTCAAGTGATACAAAACCCGAAGTGCTTTTTCTGCCAATCCGAATTTGCAGTGATTAAATTGTGCTGTTGTAGAGGGTTAATTTTCATGGACAGATATGAATAACTATCAGTTAATATGCTTAGGAAGCATAAGAAATATCTGGTAGTCTTTACAGCTACTTAGCTAACAGAAATTGGCATAATTCCTTTGAATTCCTTGGAGTCTGTAACTCAACATTGTCTCTTTTTTTCTCTTTCCAAATAATCTGATCACTGTCTTCACATTGTGGTGAAACTTTCTCCTCTTTACCCAGCATTTATTTGCTTGTGACAGCCCAAACTGCTTTGTTGTCACCTGTTCTTAAACCTGCCTGCTGAGCTCCTGACACTCCAAACTTCCTATGGCAATGGCACACCCATTGTTACTGTGCAGGACTCTGGGGCTGTGACTGGGCCAGCTCAATATCAGCCTGCTGAATACAGGTGTTTTATATAATAAATAAATACATTATATTTAGTATGTATTTAAAATGCAAATTATTTGGCTTTGCACAGGACTAAATAACTGAATTCTACAGCTAGTGTGATGTAGGGTGGCAAATATCAATGTCCACAGTTCAATGTACTGAGTACAAACCATTCCAGTGGAACACAGAGCTTGCCCATGTTTTTTCTGTGGTTGATAAATATAAATAACTTGAAAAGTTCTCTACACAAGCACAGCAATTTCTCTGAATTTACCAAATTTACTAAAAATTAAGGGAAATACAATTAAATATCTTCAGATAGTGGCATAAATCCAGCAACCTGTAATTCAGGACAATTAAATTCCAAGTGTGATGCAATTACATTTTTGCCTAAGATACTTTCAATGAAAAAATACTTTAACAGCAGAATCATTTTAAAAAATGACAAATATTACAACTTATCCCCTATTTTTTACTTGTCTTGAGGCTCTGTTAGCTCAAGTTTATGCCCCCTCACAGGGGTGTCAGCTATTGCTGTGATTGTGTGCCTGACACGGTATTTTTCTTTCTTTCTTCTATTTGATCCCCTCCTGAAACATGTGTCTAGACAAGTGACAAATGCTTTGGTTGAAAGGTACCTGAATGTTTGCTCCCTCAGTCCATCCTGCTGAGCACACTCAGCCTGCCTCAGTTCCTGCAGGTTGGGCCAAGAGCCTCCAGAGAACAACCTGTCTTGGGAGCTTTTCATCTTCTCCTGGTGTGAGGGAGCCCAAAGACCTTCCAGCCATACAGCTTTTGCAAAGCACTTTGCTCTTTGGATTTTGGATTCTGTCTCAAAGCAAGAAACACAAAGAAAAAACAAAATAAACAATGTAAAAACAATAACAACAATATACATATATCCCCCCCTCCCAAATCCTTCAAACCTTAACAGAACAGAACAGTGTTCTTAATTCAAACTAAAAATGCAGAGAAGTAGCTTCTGAGAAGTTTGATAGCAGGAGAAATGTTTGAATGCATGTTTAGGCTCATTTAGCCCATTCCTCTGCCAGCAGCCTCCTGCCCTGGTGCCTGTGACATGGAACACTGCAGATGTTCCACAGCCCCCTGGCATGGGCCACGCAGGACACTTCACTAGGGCAGCCCATGGCTCTGATCAGGGGCTGTTTGCTGAGCTGAATGGATGCAGTTGGACAAATCCATTTGAGTCCCGTGGGATTTCACATGGCTAAACAAGGCCATGGCAGGGCTGGTGGCAACATTTTCAGTACCTGGGTCAGTATCTTTCTGCTCTAAAGTAATGACAGAGCCAGGGTTGCTTACTGGCAACAGTTCATTAAGGATAAGTGAAGGCAGCTCAGAGCCTGTTACACTGTGTGTCCATCCATTCTACCATGTATTTGTCCCACCAGTGATGCAGCTGGTCCCACCCTCTATGCAAGGGATAACCAAGCCTTCTGGTAAAGTTTGTCCCTTTTATACTATGTCATCATTTTCAACAATATTTTGGATATGGTTTTACTTCAGCAAGTCATCTTAGGAATGGGCTCCACCTCAGCTGGGGCACTTTTCTCAGGTTTGGCTCCAACAGGGAGGCAGGAAGGGGGTGGGAGCAGTTTGGTTCCAAAGGCAGAGTTTGGTGTGGCTCTGGTCTCTGCACCACCCCACGGGCTCAGTGCTGACACGCAGTAAATCCCTGAGCTGAGCCAAAGTGCCTTACTCAGTGTGGGAGCGGAGGTTCACTGCAATAAATTAGGCAGGAATAGGGAAAACCACTGGTTTCTGCTATCCAGCAGCTCATTTTTGTTCTTATTCTTCAGTTAGCAATCTATAAAAAGATTATTGCAGAACTTGACTCTTCTCTCCAGAGTCAATAGCATCCTCCGTGCCAGGTGGTGCAATAATTCAAAGTAGGGCAGACCTGGGAGGGAGTTAGATGGGGTTAGGAAGCAAATTCCAAAACTCCATCTCCACTGCAGCTGGTTCCTTCCTGCTAAAGGCTGAGTAAGGAGAAACCCAATATTGCAGCTCTGCAGTCACACTGGAAGAGTGTAATTTCCATTCCATTCAAATTTTAACATGAAAAAAAGTATTTCTTTGGCTTGATAAATTCCACTCGCCCTTCCCACCTGTTTCCATTTTAATGCAAAAATAGAAACACTCTAGTTCATATCTCGTTTCCAAGTTGGCAGAAGTCCCTGGGTTGGTTGGTAGTGCTACAATTTAAGAGTACAGTGCAGCTCTGCTCTATTTTGCTACTTTTTCTTTCCCTCCTAATATATTGAACACCGAGAACTGGTTCTTCAGTTGGTGTCAACTGGTGAAGTCCTGGCTCTTCTGGAGAAGAGACCCTATGACAAATGCAAATTACTGCAATGTTGGGTAACTTTACTAAGAAATGTAAAAATTATGTTTCTGCCTAAGAAATGAATGCCAAGATAATGCAGGTAACCACAAAGACCTCCCCCCCCCAAAAAAATATGTCCTTAGCTTGGTGTTACAGATCTGAGGGAAGTGCCTGTGCTGCCCTGGCTTGAGGAGCTGCTTCATATACAGCTTGTCAACATGGAGAAAGGGCTTTTTTTAAACTGCGGGTGATATCAAGAATAAAAGACTTTAGTGAATAATCCTAAATAAAGAGCAAGCATTTAAACAAAGAACCACTGTGAAATTTACAGACAAATGCATGAATTGGCCCCTTGTAAAATGGACAGCATTTTCCTCACGGGTGCAGCAGCCACTTCCAGCCTTTCGAATTTCCACCAAGTTTTAGAGGCAAAGAAGTGCTAAAGAAGATGAAAAAGAGCGATGCTAATCAGTGACAAGGACTGCATGTGTCCTGAGAGTTTGGACAGGTTCAGGCTGGACATCGGGAGGAATTTCTTCATGGAAAGGGCTGTTAAACATCAGAGCAGGCTGCCCAGGGCAGGGGTGCAGTCACCAGCCCTGGAGGTGTCACAAACTGACTGGAGGTGACACTCAGTGCCATGGGCTAGTTGGCACGGTGGTGAGGAGTCACAGGCTGCACTGGTGCTCTCAGAGGTCTTTTCCAACCCGTGATTCCGTGCTGTAAGCATGAGCCCATCTTCAATACACCTGGATTGGCTTCAGTCCTCAGCTCACTGCCCAGCTGATGAAAGGCAGGCACAGCAGCAGAACGGAGCTGCTGCTGAGATAGAGCTGGCCACTCTGAAATTCCTTTGCACTTCCATAACCTCCCATCCAGACACGTTAGCCCTCCCTTGCTGGGCACAAAAACAACAGCTCCAAGCATGGCAGTGTGTTGGTGGCACACGTGCACTTTCTATTGCAGTGTAAGAACACTGCTGGCTTTTATGCTTTGGAGTCGATGAGACAGAAAAAAAAAAGTGAAAAAGAACTAGTCCTGCCTTAGCTCTTTGGCAGAAGAGCAATAATTTCAATGCACAGCCCCCCACACATGCTCTGCTGGGTTCCAGGCAATGGTGTTGCTTGCAATGAAACACCCCAGCTGTGTGCTCTGCTCCCTGTGGGACTGGAAGGAAACGTTCTCTCCTTCACTTCTGTTTGCAACAGGGATGACATGATTTCAGATTATGCTGCCTGACGGATCAACATCCAAATTATTTGTCCACAAAAACCCAAAAAACACACCCAAGAAACCTGTGGTGTAACTTCAAATATATATACAAGTATTTCCATGCTTGCAGCTCTCCTGTGTAGGTGTCTAATGATTCCTACTGATTATCTCACCATATGTTTTATTTCCCTCTTCAAAAAAATAAATTTCAACACATTTTTGTGACACATTAGGTTGGCTAAAATAACACATATAATCCTGCTCTGACTGAATTTAATGCCGCTATTCCCACTGACTGAATGATTCAGGATTAAGCCCCAGTGTGGAAAAGTCCACACTATGTGTAGAAGTGTAGGATTGTAAATGCAGCCCCTCTGCACTGAGGACACACTGATCTCTTTTGGTACAGAAATAATACTTTTCCATGACCTGGACATAGACAGATGCTCCAGTCCTGCCACAGTAGAGGCAAAGCTCCCAATGAATTAAGAGAAAAAAAACAGGTTGAAGATTTGCAATTGCAATTGAGGTCAGTACAGCAGGATCAGTGGGGTTGGGAAATCTGTAGATGATGCACTTTTTCTTTGGAAAAAGTTGTAGTCCAAACATGCTGCTCAACTCTGGAGAGTCACATCAAGAATTCTCTAACTCCTGCAGTAAATCTTGGCTGCCCTTCCACTTAGGATCTCTACAAGCAGCAGGCTCGCAGGTTTGTGATACCATTTTCTTCGGTGTGTTCCCTGCATGTCCAGCAAACAGGTTTTCCAGGTGCACAGCGGTGCACGGAACAACACCCAGAGGGGTAATGCTCAGAAACTCCTGATAGCTCCATGTGGCAGGTCCTGCACCACAACAGAGCCAGGGGAGCCCTGAGTCACAGTCCTCAGGGATGCTTCCCAAACACACGGCTTTCTAGCAGGAGGCACAAGTTGAGTCCCAGCTGAAGTTTACCCCAGGTTCGGCCCTTCCTGCTATCCCACTGGGACAGCTGACTGACAGGGGAGTGAGAATGATCCCATCTGGGACAGCAGAGAAGTGGTGGCACTTTGTGAACCAAGGAAATGGCTTGCCAATGCTAACTGCCCCTCGGGATCTCCCACTGCCCTGAGGGCTAATCCTCCAGGAGGGCTGGATCTGTACCATGGCTGGCAAAGAGAAAAAGCTCTTGTTTTTGCTGCAAGCACAAGCAGGGCCATTTCAGATGAACTTAGATCTTGGTGTAGCTGGGAGTTCCCCAAAAGGAGGGCAGCTGAGAGCAGCAAGACAATTCAGGAGCTGAGGTCTCCTGCATTAGGGCATTAAGGACAGATTCTGTGGGTTTTTTCTGATGAACTACAGGAATTCGGTACAAAAGGGGTGCAGCTCACCTGTAAACAGAAGGGATTGTGTATCTGGCAGCACAAGGCGCTGCTGTAGCTGAGTCTTTTCTACCTGCCTGAGGTCCCTGTGCTTCATGCTCTGCACGGATTCCAGAGAAACCAGGACCAACAGGGACAGACTGATAGTTATTAAAAATAATAAGCCGACGAATGACATATCCCTGGCTGTGGAATGAAATACTTGACACACCAGATGGGCCTTCTTATCACTGATTTCTCCAGCTTACCCACTCAATATTGATAACATGCTCAGAGGAGTTTGTAGAGTCGTGCCAATAAACACAAATGCCTAAAAACTGTCTGCAGCAAGGCTTCATGATAAGAGATGAGAGAAGAAAGTTCTCTCCTGAAGTTTTAAGGAGTTTGAAGCTATCTTTCTGGAAGATGGGTATAAAGCTCTGAATGTTCATGAGAGGTTACTGGTGGATCCCCTCAAGGCTTGGGGTCTGCCACACATCTTTGTGTGAGAGAGAAGGCTTTGTGCGTTACTTAGAACTGAGTTGTTGAAATACTCACTTGATAGCATTCATACTAATAAATATTCCAGTAAGAAGGATGAATAGTGAGATGAGAAATGTTGCAGATGATGCAAATCTGGCCACAAAGCACTGCTGAGAATCCCGAGTGGCTGAGCAGTAAAATGGCTGATGCAGTGCAGTGTCAACAGAGACAGAGCACGTGCAGAAAACTCACCCTCGCTGCACCTCAACGTGGACCAGCCCTAAAAATAACATTTAGCAAAGGGAGCTGGGAGGCCTCTGCAAATGTCATTTAGAGTCCATCGGAAGAGGCAACTATCACATTAGGAATGAGTTGGCAAAGAGGCAGGAACAAATCAGAAAACATCATTACAGCACTGCTCAGCGAAAATGCAGCCCCATGGCAGTGTGTTTTCTGGCCATCAAACTCCAGAAAAGCTGAGCTGAACGAGAAAGCACAGGAAGGAAAGCATTCAGGATGAAGAGAGATGGGCAACAGCTTCCACAAAGATGGAAAAATAAGCAGATGAGGAGCCTTCAGGGTGGAGAAGGGTGACAGAAGCAGGAGGCTCAGTAAAGATCTGTTAGATCATGACTGACACAGATAAAAGCAAATAGAAACTGTCTGTTCACTGCTTCTCCTAAGAATTAGAGGGGACCTGGTGGTGCTGTCACACAAGAAGGTTTAAACCAGCAGAAGGAAGTACTTTTTCATACAAAGCATAATTAAACTGTGGAACTCATTGCCACAGGATGTTGCGGAGGCCAAAAGTTATAAATGGCTTGAGAAAGGGATCAAAAACATTTGAGGAGGACAGATCCATGGGTGGCTGTTAAAACACACTGGTCTGGAGGCAGCCTCTGCTTTGGGAAGTCCATAAACCGCGGCTTGCCTGAAGCGAGGAGGGTACGGCAGGGGAGGGATTGCTGAGCCCCCTCCTGCATCGCCTCCTGGCTCTGCTGGGCCATAGGATACTGGGAGATGGGACACTGGCCCGTGTGGCCTTTTGGTGTGACACTGGTCAGGTCTCAGCTTTGCTGTCTCTTCTAACCTTAATTAAAAAGAAAACCCAACAAAAATACAACCTAAAAGAGCAGAGGGGGAAGAAACCACCCCAGCCCTCCACACACTGTTAGAAGGCAGCCTGGTAGTTGTTTTATTTTCTTTAGAGTGGACTTTGTGTTGCAAGTGGCAGGAAGCCATGAACCACAAAAATAAAATAATTCTAACCCTAGTGCTAAGTAAGGAAAACAAAGATGGCTCAGCAATTAGCAGCATTATATATGTTAGTACTAAGTAACAACAGATGTCAGGACTTGAGCCCTTTGCATTCCTCGCAATCCTTCGGAAACCAAAGCCCTTTGACGTCGCTATACATTATAGCAGTTATTTTGAGTCTGAGGGAGCAGCAGAGGCTTTTGGATGTTGAAATATGTAGGTTGCTGGGACTGGCCGGGTCCTACCTGCATCTCCCTGCCCGTGCTGCATCCTTGTGCTGACTGCACAGGCTGGTGAGTGCTGTAAACCCTGCTCTGTAAAACCCGGCTCTGCAAAGACATGCGCTGGCCATGAGTCATTAGCAAGCATGCGAAGCTAATTGGCAAAATACTCATAAAAGATTTTGAAGGTGGGTTAATTACAATTCATTACACTGTAAACTGTCCCCAGGCTATTGTTAAAAAATGCAGGAGTTTCAAGGTCCAGTATTTTATGATTCATTTTGCCATGCAGTGAAAAACAGACTCTATATCAAACTACATTCATTATAGTTAAGACCACAAAATCTTTATTGGTTTTCCCAACATTCCCTCCTTGTTATATGAATTCATATGGACTGCACATTTCTAACAATTGGCAAGAAGGCATGAAATAAAATTTATTATATTTTCTTACCTTCTACTCAGTGCAGCCTTAAAAACTGCCTGTTCCAGTTGCTTTACCTCCTCCCACCTTAATTCGAGCTGATAGGATGGGAAATGGAAAATAAACAGAGAAACGACTGGGAACGACTTTGCCACACTGAAGATTTGGGTGTCTGATGAACCTGGATGATGCCTGTGCACACAGGGACTTCAGCTCCAAATGGACAGTGGTAATGAAACACAGAGTTTATTCCTGTAGTGCAACAGGCAACTTCTAAAAAATTCAGAGTAGAGACATTTTTACTGATTACTTGCATTCCCAGATATATGATGTATCTAAGCCCAGGATGCACCTTCAGAGATCTGCTTAGGCAAAGGTACCATTTTACTCACACTTGTGATACTCCCCACATGCTTTCCTGGACAGGGACCTTTGTCCCCTCACAGGCAAATTCTCCACTTTATAAAAGAAGATAACAGAGCCTTTGACTGTGTTTGCTTATGCCAGCAGTGTCAGATACTTCTATTTTCTTATGAAAGGTCTGTGGGAGGGATGCATTAAGAGTGAGTAGCTTGGTATAATTCTCAATACTGCTGTGTTGAGAAAAATTTAATAGAGGACCCAGCTGTGACCTCTGTGGGAGCAAAGCCAGGCCTTGCTCATCAGTGCTACCTTTGTACCCTTCTCTGGGGGTGCTCCTTATCTCCTTGTGCTGGCTGGCACTTGGGCTCTCCTTTGAGGCTTAAATGGGACCATTCAGCCAGGCTTTTTGTCCACCCCAAAATGCTGAGCTCTGTTTGCCTCTGCCAATCCCCTGCACTGTCTCCTGGGTTGGCCCAGCCAGTCTGACTGCAGCCAGCCCTGCTCTGCAGGTACATATCCGTCCCTAACAGAATTGCTGTTGGCATTCCCAGCTTGGCCAAGCTAATTTGGAGGGTTCTAAATGTATCATTACTGCAAAATAAATGATGGAAGTAGCCAGCGACTACAACTCTCCCCCATGAAAAACACTGATGACATGGATGGATTTGATTCTTTCAGTTAATATTTTACCTTTTGCTTTTTTTGAAGTGATGGGGAGAAGAAATCTCTCACTCAGGCAATCACCAAATTACTGCTCTTAGTTTTTTCTTATTGAAACCTCTAAATCTTTCAATGGAAGTGGGCATTCTTGGAGGCAAAATTTTTCATTCAATTGAAAAATGCCTTCTCCATTACAGAAGAATATTAATAGCAAAACCCAACCCAAACCCTTCCAGCTTGAGATTGGTCACGTGGGAATATCAGTTTGTTCTGGTAAGACTCAGTAACGGATTTATTGCAGTGTGCAATGTTTTTGTTTGCATTAACATAGTGTGAAGTGATAAATATCTTGGATTGGTTCTTTTGTCTGAGGTTTGCTCTGGGAAACTGGATTTTCTTAATGACAGTGCCAGAACTGCCCTATTTATTGGGACCAAGACTCGGTCTAGCTTGACAGGCTGATCCCTTCCAAATGATGTGACACTGGGAATGAAGCTCGAGGGGTCACCTGTGGCTGTATGATTTACAACAGAGACATTTTCCTACCTGGACATCCACTGTAGAGGATGTGCCTCTTGCTTCTCCTTCTTGCTCTCCCAATTGCACTGGTGGGAACCAAGAGCTGGGCAAATCCCAGTAGGAGTTCACAGCCCAGTGGCCAGAGCTTGGCTGGGTTTTTTCTTTGCTCTTTGGGAGCAAAGAACTTGGAAATCAGAGTTCAATGACAGAGATATTTATGGGGACTCTGACTAATCTCTGTGCCTGGGACCTAACAACTATATCCAAAAACATTAGCAAATACTTCTTTTGTCTTGTTTTGTTTTGGTAAGAATTATAGTTCCTGTTGCCATCTCACCTGGAAGTAGCACATGAAGTCACTCCATCAGCTTCGTTTCGTGACATTTAGCAACGTCAGTGCTGTTGTTGGACAGATGTACCAGTGACTGAAATGGAAACAAAGGGGGGAGAAATGAGTGACCAAAATTTTCCAAACTCTCACAAAATATTTGTTTCTAGTGGTGGAGATATTTTGCAAGTGGCAGGTGTCGATATTAAGTACTGAATTCTTCATTCTCCCTTTGGTCTCATTATAAACACAGTATTTGTTTTTAAACTAGACTGACCTTTTTCATCACTTCTTTTTAGGGTCGTTCCTCTGTAAGGCACACAGATGCTGTATTTGGACAGGACTTCTTAACCACAGTATAATATATAATACAGTATATAATATATAAAGCTCCAAAATTTCAGAGACTCCAATAACAATATTGTGCAGAAATTGGGATTTTCGCCATTGGCTTGATTGGCTCTAAAATTATACCCTTGCTGCTCCTTGGAATTCATCTTTGATTTGGAAATCATCTTGACAAGTACTGTGATCCATTTCTCCCCAAGGAGATTCCTGCTACTTCATTGTTTCAATGAGGCTGTAAATAACAGAAGAGCCTTACTCACCAAGTGCTCCTCCGGTCCCAGCTCAGCTCAGAGTAGTCAGGAATGGGCAACAGCAAAATGTTAATCAAATTCCTTCAAATCTCAGAAGAAAGGTTGAGTAGAGCTTCTCCAGGACTGCAGAAAACTCTCCATGGGAAACTGTCAACATTTGGCATCTGTGAATCAGCTGGTTAAGTGTTTGGAAAAACCAGGAAAAGACAATGTTTTGGATATTAGGAATACATAGCTATGTGAGTTAACACATATAAAATGTATCCATCTTTCTATCTCAAATACACATACTACCTATATATAAAGCTTTCCTTGCCAACTATGCACTTGTGCATATGTGGTATTTATATACGACAGGAAAATTCCCAGCCAGCTCCAGCTTTGAGCCACTTTGACAGCAGGTTTGGTTTTTGTTCAGTTAACACATGGCCTCTCCTAGCCAGAAGATGGACATCCCAAAAGCCTCTCTGGGACGTTCTGCCTTTGGGACTGGCCATGGCTGTTGGTGCTTCCAGAGTCACTGCCATCACTAAAGGCCTCTGCACATCTCCATGCAGATGCTTAGGGAGAGAGGTTGTCCCCCATGGCCATCTGTGGCAAAAATCCCACTGACTGCAGCAAACCTGGATTTCATTCCCACTCCTTGGAAGATTTTTACAGATGAAGGCAACCTGGAGCCCTCCAGTGAATTCAGGTGCCCTGTGTGACCCTGGACAAGGTGTTCCTTGCCTTCACTTCCTCTCTGGAACATGGAGCAGTAACACTGGATGTGCTCCTCATGTTTATTCAAATGCTGAACACCTCCAGGCAGGGCAATCCCTTACAACGTGTCTATACAATGCCTACTGGAAGGCCCCTGTCTCAGCTCAACCTCAAGGTACTACATGAAGGCACATAGTAAGAACTTGGCAGGCTGCAAATTTCCAGCTAGAAATCTAACACCACATAGTTCTCATAGTGCTACTGGCACT
This sequence comes from Xenops minutus, assembly GCA_035221455.1. Lineage (NCBI taxonomy): Eukaryota > Metazoa > Chordata > Aves > Passeriformes > Furnariidae > Xenops > Xenops minutus. The sequence continues at coordinate 1,819,712 of JAWWEE010000105.1, read as the reverse complement.
TGGCCCTATTCAGGATGATTTTGTTTTGTTTTGGTTTTTGTTTTTTGAAGAAGGTACAAGACCAAATCCCAAGGGTCCTCTACCTCCCATTCCCATGGCAGTTTACTTTACACTCACAGTCTGTCTCAGAAGTGTCCCAGGGTTTCCCCTTTGGATTTTAGAACAGCAGAAAGCAGGACAGCATGACCTCTCTCTGGTCCTGGAGCTGCAGCTGTAATCAGAAGCTTTATGAGGAAGTTCAGCTGGAAGAGCAAAGGAGAAGAGAAAAAAAGAAAACACAAACCAAAACAAGGGAATGCCATCAAAGTCTTTCAAAGTCAGAAATTCATTTTACCTTTGTCAATGGCTGTGGTTTTCAAGGATAAAGATCAAAGTGCTGACCGTGGGCAGAGCTATGACAAAGCTGAGATCAGTCTGTTGAAGCCTAACATTAGTGCTACAGTTAGACTGTGTCTAGACGAGCAGGGGCTGCCCATGCCAGGTTTGGCAAACCCGGCCGTGGAGCGCTTGCATCAGAGCTGGAGCCAGAAGTCAGGCATCCAAATTGCACAGGGGAGGGAGCAATCAGACTCCAGCAGAGTGGAACTGGAAAAAGGAAGTTTAGTCAAAAACCCCAACCCCATAAAAAACCCACTCCCACAGAAAGACAGCTGAGAAGATCCATCCCCCCCTCCCTGCTCCTGTTTTTTGTATTGTGATTAATGTACACAGAAAGCTGAGATAACTGGAGGAAAGTGATGCCAAATTCTTATCAATACAGATGCGCTGGCTTCATATTCCTCCAGCCCTTTCATGTGGAAATGAGACTGCATTTGATGAGGCCAAGCCCATGTTTGAAATAGCTCAGCTGGGATGTGCTCGTGGTGAGGGTTCAGGTGCCTGTGCAGAGAATGGCTGCAGCTGGACCCTTCCTGAGGGCAGGGGGAGCCTTCAGCTTCCTGCCTTTCCCTCTTCCTCCTGGGGAGGACAGACAGCCCTTGCTCCATGAGATAAATCCACACTGAGTCTGAGCTGCCTCTGTGGAAGGAGCAAGGTGGGTTTGGCTGCCGAGCGGCCCTTGCCAGCAGGGTCCCCACCTTTCCCTACATTAAAAATAACACCCTGTCATGTCCCAAAGGAGAGGGGTGGATAAATGAGAAGAGTACACCCATATGGGCAGCAGCTTCTATTATTACCCCTGGGGCCTTCCATGGGCTTGCTCCAGGGCTGAGGGCTTGGACAGAGAAGAGAGGAGCACCAGCATCACTTTCTGCATGTGGCACCCTGTTTTTGGCTGAGTCTGGGGCTGAGAATGCTCCACAGGATGGGTACAGGGATGAACTCTAAAGACTGTTGTGCTGCTGGACAGCCCCCAGCACCAGAGTATCTCAAAGGTCCCCAGATCCTTTAAACCAACCCTTTCTCATCACAGTTACGTTGGCTTCCTCCAGTCATGACAAGTTCAAAAGAAGCTGCAGACTGATGTGGGCAAACATGATCTCCAGTGGGTGACGACAGATAGCAGGAAATATTTTTGTAAACCAGTTGGTTTGAGCTGTGCTTCACACAGGGAAATGCCTGCCCATTGTCAGGAATATGGCACAGGACTCGCTGGAAACAATTAGCCAAGGCACTGGTCATACACTATTCTCAGCTCTGCCACTGACTCACCTGCATGGCCTCGGGGCAGTTACTTGCATATTTGAGCCTCAGTTTCCCCTTGGTAATGGCAGAGATAGTAACAGTCTCACCGAGTGCTGCGAGAATTAGTTAATTAATATTTGGAAAGCACTTTGTGCCTTGACGTCTTTGCGCCTTTGTTTACCCATCAGGAATATCAGAGATAATAACTGTCTCATGGAGAGGTACAAGGATTAATTAATTATTTGAAAAGCAGTTTGAGATCCTTGGATGAAAGATTCTATGTGAGTAAAACATATCATTAAAAACATCTCCCAGTCCTCTGTGAAGTTAAAATAAAGCTGGAGCTTCTTAGTCATTCAAATAATTAAACCATAAATACTGTTTATTTTAATCTTCCCTTTAAAAAAATAATCTAATCTAGGCAGTGATACCAGCCAAAGAATGAAAAATGTTTCAAATTCAGGAGACCTATCAATTTGAAGAGCTTGATTCTTAATTGCTTTTTGATGTCTATCAATGGAAAGTGAGAGCAATTGTATTCCCAAATGCCTGCAAGAGCACGGGGCAGCTGGGAGGACGCCCACAGCTCCTCTGCAGGGTTTCAGCCTGCACGTTCTCAGGGACACAGCAGCTGTAGCTGCACAGGGTTTCTCACACTATCCCATTTGACTTGCTAACCAACAGGGAGGTGCAGAATAGCCCATCCTACAGGCTTGCCAAGGTCAGCTTCCCCCAAAAACATGAAGCAGGGCTGCAAGAGAACTTCTCCTCCCAGCAGTGGTGCCAAAGGGACAATTGGACTGAGCAAAGGCACCGGTCACCAGCAGAAGAATTGGTGGGGTCTGTATTTAAGACCATCTTTTATGGAAAGCCCTCCCAATCACTTCTCTGGGGGCTTAGTGCATATTGGGGCATAAAATATATGTGTATCTTTCTTTCTCTCTAGTTTTTGTTTTACAAAGAACATGTGTGAAGTAGGAGCTTGCAGAATGAAGGTCACAGCTTTTAACTGAAAGGGGCCTCTTTTCAGGTGTAACTACTGCTGGGAACCTGCTGTGCTGGCCACCCCAACCACCACCCCACAAAGCCTTCCACGAGCTCAGTGGGCCTTGTTTCAGCCTTTTCAGGGCCTCCCACTCCTCTCTGCCTATAGAAGATTCTGCAGCCACTGCCAAGTAGCCTGTGTGGGAATGTGGGGAGGAAGAAAGGATCTAATTGCCTTCCCGAGTTCCAGCGCTTTCATTAGTTAAATGTCCTCCCATCTTTCCATGCTAGTCCAGCTTCTACTGAATTTTCATCAGACCAGAAGAGGCCTTTAGGGCCATTTGAAAGTAACCATCAGATAAAAGCGACTGTCATCCTCCTTATGCGGCAGGCAAGGAAGCAGACACAGGGAGACTGGTCACACAGGAAGGAGAGGAGGGACCTGGTGACTCAGAGCTTTTGATTCCCAGCTGGGAGCTTGAGACGCCACTCCAGCCAAGCATAAAAGCACATGGTTATCTCTCAACTCATGAATAATCCCATTGATTTAAGTAATAAACTTCAGCATCATGGCCTTAACCATCTGTCTATGCTCACCAAGAGGAGATAAACAGGAGTACAGGTCTGGATAGACACAAGATATTCCTCTTGACATAAAGGAATAGGAGCAAATGGTAGTTTCTCTGGTGCAGGTTTCTAAGCAATAGGCTCCTAAGGTGGCTTGGTCCCCAAGGTGAGGAGTCCCTCAGGGATGATGGAGCTGCTGTGTCCCCCCAGGAGTTCTCTCCATGCTGGATGTGAGTGGGCTCAGCCACCTCCCTCACAATCACGCCATTGGATCATGCAGGGAGCTGCTTAGATGGCTGCAGTGACATTGACCTTGGTGGTGATTCCCCAGAGTACAAGTGATGTGATCCCAGGCTTTGCTGGAAGGGAGACAGGTTTCCCTGGGAGGTGAAAGGGGCATTTGCATATATGATGATACCCACTGTCCTCTCCCAGCTGGGATTTACTGAGTTTATCCCTTTGCTCACGCAGACTGGGGAAATGACTCGGTTGTGAAGGAATCTCACTCACAAGCAGACACATCCCTCAAAACTCTGAAATCCAGTTCAGGATACAGTTCACTCCCCCATGGCTGCTCCTGACCTGGCCTTTCTAGCAAGATCAAGGGAAAACAGAAGGAAGCTAGGTTCCTGCTGCTGGTGGGAGAGCAAGTGAAGTGACCTAAATTATTCAAGGCTTTGCTTCCAGATGGTCCGAGCTGTTGATCCCTTCTATTATGCAAAGTAATAAGTTCACAGACAAAGTAGAGGGGACCAGAGATACCAGAGCATTTGGGAAACAGCTGACTGAAAAGTGTATTTTCCTTCTAGCTGGTGACACGGGATTTCATCTGAATGCCTGTTGGCCTGAAAGGCTGTGAACCCAATCAGAATTAGGTAACTCTGTTTGCAATTTATAAGGGCAGGGTTTAGGTTTTGCAGACTGGAACAGGAGGTGGGGGTTTAAATAAAATGTTCAATAAACCTGGGCAAAGCCCATTTTACTTCTCACTTGTGAGCAGCTTTCGGTTTGGTCCTATGCAGCTGCTGCCTCATGATCTCTCAGCTGGAGATGTGTGAGCTAAATGGACCCAATCCCCATTGCCTAATATGTGCAACTATTCTTCCTGGTCTGCATCCATCTGCTGCCTCATGTCATTATGGCATGTGGACATGGAAACTGAAGGTGTGAAAGGAAAGCTACTTCTGCTGGCTTTAACTTGCGACAGTTCCGATACGGGTGCAATGCTCCCCGGGCACTGTGCGAGGCTCAGCGCGGGCTGGACCACATCCCTGGGGCTGAGGCTTCCAGGGGGGCTCCAGGATATAAAAATAGGCCAGGCTTCTTGATAACTGCAATTCAACTGACTAAGTCTCGCATGAGGAAGGGCGGCCGTTGTTCTCACTCAGAACTGTGGGCTATCAGCTCTCGGGCTGGTTTCTGAACCACTTCACTGTGCGAGAAGAAGTTCTTTAGGATTAAGTGGCCAGTACTGAATCAAATGCATCTCCTTGCACTTGGTTGCAGATTGTCCTAGCAAAGATGCTGGAGCTTATAATTTGTATTTAATTTTCCTCTCTTTCATTTTTCCCTAGGAATGCAAGGGGGAACAAAACCAGGAAAGGATAGGAGGGATGGAGTCTGACTCCTGCTCCAAGCTCTTCCTTCAGACCACTGCCTGACCTCAGGTAAACTGCACATTGCTTGAATACAGTTAAATACACCACTCTTTTTACAGCATTTTCAGAGCAACAGGTGAGAAGCATCACCTTGGAGCCAGGCACTTGTAGTAACTGTTTACTAAGGTATCTACTCCCAAACTCAAGGCATGGAAAAACCAAGGGTTTCATAACAAAGTGTGGAATAAACCCAACAAATATTGGCTCCAACTCTCCCTTTCAGGTCACACCCCAAAAGAAAGTGAGACTGTGATGGACAAATCCTCCTCTGGCAGCGGGCCAGAGCTGGAGCACCCTTTGCCCAGTCCCAACCTATTTCCCACCATGCAAAATCACTGCAGGAACAGGCTGGCATGGCCCAGCCAATCCATGGCACTCTACCTTTGCTCATGACAGCAACGCCAGCCAACTTCCAGCGTCGCAGTGTCTGGCCAAAGTGGATGGCAGACGGCTGTCTGAAGCTGGGACCTGGGAAAATGGGGATAACATCAGGAAAAAACAAAAACATCTTACCTACCTACTGCTCCCATCTCATCCCGCTCTGGGGAGATGCCTCCTTGCCATGCACTGAGTCAGCTCCTGGTCTTGTGGTCCTTCAGCACTCTGTGGAGCTGCTCCGTGCTCGCAGGCTTGGGGCTGTTGGCACATCCTGTCCTCTCTGCTGCATCTGAGGACTTTCCAGCCAGCACTGGCAACAGTGGCTTGGCTATTTCCACCCTGTTTTGGCTGCTTTGGCCCACCTGTGTGTGTAAACACACCAGCAGCCTCCCCAGTGGGTCAGCAGGTCAGGATGGAGCAACAGCACCTACCTGGGAGTATTTGCTGGCTCCTTTGAAAAATCTCCCCAGATTTTCACTGGATCTTAGGTTACCACAAAGTATCTGCCTGGATCTGGGCTTTGATTCTCCATTCTGTAGCTTTATCCCAGGCTGGCTGGGGCAGTGCCTTTCCCTCAGAGACCACAACTGACAGCTCTCCTCTCAGGGAGAGGGAGGAATGGGGCAGTGGTTGTGTTTTGAGGGTGGGGAGAGGGAAAGGCTGTTTGAGGCCACTCTTTGCATGGGGCAGCTGCAGGGTTGGTGAAGATGATCAGAAATCATCTTCCTTCTCCATCCCTGGGTGGCTAACTCCATCTGGGTGACCACTACTGCTGGCTCTGCCACTGCCTCCCTCCCCAGGTCCCACATTCCTGGCTCTCCCCACGCAGCTGTGCCACCCCCGTTCTCCACCAACCTCCCCACCACTACCCAGGCAGGTCCTGCCCCTTCAGTTGTGCTCTGGCAAAATTCAGAAAAGTGGGTCAGATCAAACAGTTCTCCAGATTTCCACCAGCTGTGGGGATGCCAAGGGCACAGTGAGGTAGGACTGTCATTTTGCATGAACACCTCACCTCTTCACCAGCTCTAACAAACACGTGTGGCCGAGATCCACCCATAGATGCGTCGTCTTCCCTATCTGCTCTGCTGGTGCAAGTGGCTTCATCTCTGCAAAATAAGCACACACAGAGAGTGTGAAACTGCCAAGTGGGAATTCAGAGCTGGCCAAAGAAGGAGAAAACATCCATCTCACAAGGGTTTTCAAGATCTGGACATTTGGCTTCATGTTTCGGTATGTTCAAACACAATCTGTCTACTCCCATCAAGAAAAACAAGAGGAAGAAAAAACAGCCCAGTCTTTAAAAGTCAGGGCTGCCATGGCTAAAAAGTACATGGAGCTAAAAATAGATTAGTCTGAAGCCATGACATGAATACAAATCCACACCCCATATTGTGGGGTTGCTTTCTCTCCTGTTGTGCTAAGAAATTTTGGGCAGAATAACAGAAAATGAAATGCAAAAAAAAAAGAAAAAAGCTCTTAAAATTAATAATAATCCTCCTTCCAAAATTAAAGCTCATCTGAAGAACTTCTATGTTCCTCAGCCGTGTAGGTTTTCTGTTTGAGAAAATTCATGGTAGGGTGTAAGGATGTTACCTATCTGAGCTTCGGATGGTTTCATTATTAGTAGGCCACGAATGAATTGAATGGATGATGCAGAAATGAGTGCCAATAAAATATTTACACCAATTCTTCATTCCGTGTGAAACATCTTTTATATATATGTATATACGTAATACTACAAATAATAGAAATTATGCTCGTATTTTATACCAGGGATGTAAACACTGGTCCCAGCAGCAGTGGCAAATGAACCACTCACATTTTCTGATTGCATAATTTGCCTAGAGGATGAATACATAATTACACTATAATTAAGTATAATAAACAGAGAAAATGATTTGAGAAGGAAAAATTATCACAGCCTCAACCACATCAGCCAGAAGCTCTCTTCTAATTAAGTTATTTTATTAAACAAAATGTTTTTAAGGTGGGTCCCCTTTGAAAATGTACATTATAGCCCATGTAATGCAATTTACTTTATAAGTAAAACATGGCTTGTGTATGGACAGATGCTATCTGACAGGACTCATGGAACACACAGCACTGGGTCCAGTCCATCGAGCTGCTCGCTCCCTCACCCCCTGGCCTAAGGAGCAGACCCCAAGTGCTGCTCTGGGAACCTGCAGCCTTTCATTTGCACTCCCTTTGTATATTGTTTGGTTGGTTCTTTTTTCCCCCTGGTTTCAAGGGAGAAATGCTAGCAGGCAATTCTGATGTTGTCATTCTGGAATGATACAGAAGAGGTGAAGGACAAGAAAAGAGGTAGCTCAAGCTGGCCCAAATAGCTCATGCTGTTTGGAGGTGAGCATTAAATACTGTTTTATTCCCTCTCAGATGCTTTACCCTCAATCTGCTCAGTGCTTGACAAGAAGCAAAGATGGAGCTTTCATGTTACTGCGGCTAAAGAAATCCAAAATACAGGTTCCTGATCTGTAGGGCTCAGGAGGATCAGCTGGCAGCCCCTGTACATGGCAGAGGGGACACCCTGCAGCCCGTTCCTCTCAGAACCACAGCTGATTTTGTTCAACACCTGCCCCCAGCCACCCGGGGACTACAGGAGCCATTAGAGGACTCGTGGGGCATTACTTTGCAGTCAGCAGTTTCAGCCATAAGATTTCTGGACACATATGCCTCATTTCCACATTCCTCTTCCTCTTCTGAGTGCTTGGAGATTGTGATCAGGCCTCTCTTCAAGCCTCTGCCTGATACCAATCTCTGCTGGTTTCCTGGCTCTTCAAGGCTCCTACAGCCTTGCAATGTTCTTTGGGAAGATCTCTGTGCATCAGTGACCTTGATTTCTTAACTATTTGTTCCCTTCGTCAGTTCCCAAATCACTTCTAAGGTTTGCTTGCAGTGATTTAGGTTTTCTTTCAGGTCACGGTAGGGAAGAACCTAACTTCAGTAACTCATCCCTTTAGTGCCTACTAGGGATAAGATCTCAGAACAGACTTATATCCCAGCCTAGGAGAAAACGTCTCTGGCCAACACCAGGTTGGATGGGGCCCTGAGTAACCTTGTCTAGTGGGGGGCATCCCTGCCCATGGCAGGGGGTTGGAACTACATGATCTTTAAGGTTCCTTCCAACCCAAACCATTCCATGATTCTGTAATTCTAAGGACAATTCAGGGAAAGAAGCAGCTGAGTCCTAAGCTATCAGCTGTCCGCAGCAAGACAAGGTCCTTGAATTCAAACTGTTGAACATTATGTTGTGAGAATGTCTCCAACTGCCCAAAGAAGATGTCTTTCCCTAGCTCTGCCTACTGCTTATCAGGGTGTCAGAAAGAGCATGGTGGTCCAGAGGAATCTTCTCTTGTTTAGTTTTCCACTCCTCAGTATTTGCAGAGCTTTGAACCACAAGGTGTGGTAGGTTATTGATGAATTACTGATGTGCCCCAGGGCCTGTACACCCCTCACTGCAGTTTTTCTCCTCATGTCCTGCAATCCCAGTGGAATGATGACCTGATTTCAATGAGGAGCTGCCACGACAAATCACGTGGCAGTCGCAGACACTGCGAACTCAAGCCAAAGAGTCATTCTCAAATGCTTGGCAAACACCAGACCACAGAAACTCAATGTGTCGTAAGATTCCACTTGGTCCCATAATGATGGGTGGGAAAAAGGAGGAGGATTATCCATAGACCTCAGAGTGTTTTACAAAGGGAGACAAATGTTGCTATTCCCATTTATTGGATAGGGCAACGGCAAGTTGAGACTTGTGCAAAGTCACCCAATTAATCAGCCCGAAAACTGCCACTGAAACCCATGTTCTGGTCTAAACAGGTTCTCAGACTGCCCTCATCACTGTAACATCTGAGTACCCTCCAGTAGTGCATCAGGAGAATTTGGGCATGTCTCTGCTGGCCGATGCAGAGCTGCTGTCACTCCAGCCCCCTTCTCAGCCAACTGGACAGAAGCCATCTGCAGATGGGAGCTGTGCAGCCACAGTCACAGGTGTGGGAATCCCACCACAAGCTGGGGGGAAAGCTCAACACACCACCACTCCAGCTCACCTCTGTGGCTTCCAGGGTGTAGCTTGGTCATGAGGCATGGACAAAGCAGATGTGAGACTGTCTCTGAGAGCAGAGAGACCTTTTTTGTTCTAAATCCAGTGTCGTCTGTAGTGCCCTTCAGAGAATTTCCTTGTGCTTTAATTCTCACTGAGCCAGGGAGGCAGAACACAAATGTGCTGGTTATCTGGTTGCAGCCTGATGGCTCCTTGGAGGAGAGTTTTGGAAGACGACACTTAAACAGGGATATTTGGATACACCACCATAAAAAAACAAAAAAAAAATCCAAAATACATTTAGTTAAAAAAAAAAAGGGAAAAAGAAGGAGGGCATCTCTAAACTCAAGATCTATTTGTCATGAGCAAAACTACTTAAAAATGGGTAACTTAGTGACCTGAAGGCAGACTAGCTGTTATTACAGGGCACTGTGCTGGCAAAGCTCCTATACGTCACAACAACGATTCTCTCCAGACTTTCCTTGCAAGGCATGAGGAAACACCAGTGCATTTAGCCCCATTTCCCTGGCAGGCAGCATCACTTCCTCATGAGAACTGACACAGCGATGGGAAGGTCGTTCTTTGTAGCAGCTACAAAAGCCCCGTGTGACCCAGCAAGTCTGACACAGAGCTGAAGAAATGAGTCCTGCTCCAAGGAAGCTAAAACTCCCAAGGTGCCCCGAGACCTCATCCTGGACTACTCATGCTCCCAGGTTTGGAAATCCTTTGAGGGTTGCTAAGTTCACACGAACCACTCCCAGCTCTGCTCACCCTGATTTTGTTTTCCTCCTTCCAATGGGCAAGGTGGGCTTTGATGCGGAGCAGCAGAGCTCCTGTTCCTGGATCCGAATGGCTGCTGGCAGGGATCCAGCACCTTCCCCAGCTCCTCGCCCCTGGCCCGGGGAAAGCAGGGCACGGTGTGGGCGGCTGGCTCTTTGCAGCTTTGCCTCTGTTGGACTGCAGCACAAAGCCCCGAGCGAGCACCGTTCGTGCATACGCACAGAGGGCACAGACGCTGCTGGAAAAGGGACCTGCTTCACTTGGCCACAGTCATCCAGGAAGTTTGTGGCAGAGCTGCAAATAAAATCCAGACATTTTGCCTTTTGGGGCCGTGTCTTCACAACGACGCTGCTCTTCCTCTGGGCATCTGGGCTTGTTGTCTTATCACTGCTCTGGGTGTCTCCTTAAAGGGGAAGAGTGCTGGGAAAGCCACGCTTTAATTCTTTAGAGAAAATTACACCCCCTACATAGGAAAACCCCATAGATTTTTGCAATTAGTGCCATGCATGGATAGCTTCCCCTCCCTTTGTGATCTTTACCACTTCCTCACCATATGGAAAAGGCCTGATCCTGATGAAAACAGTCATGGTTCCAGAAACGCCACTCAGACGATGTTGATTTACCTCCATGGAGGATGTGGCCCAACACTCTTGGCCAGACTTCCCTGCAAGCGACCAGTCACAGCTCTGTCTCCTCCACCCAGAGAACTGGGGGAAGTCATGCAACAAGAACTTTGCTCCACTTCACCTGGCCCACCCAGGGAATAGCTATTTCAGTACAGACACGGAAAACCCAAGCCTTGTCCCTTTAATCTAACATGTCCTGCGTGTTGCTAAACCTAATTTGAAAAAAAAAAATCAACCTGAAAATAGCATTAAAGGAAGCAGAGGATTCGAGCAGCACTATATTTTTAAGATAGTCTTTCTGGAAAACACTGTATTTACAAAGTAACCCTTTTACCATGAGGTTTCTGAAACTGTAGAGCCATCCTAAGCTTCCTCTGAGATAAGGCTTGTAATTTGGAACTGAGAAATGGAGTAGAAACACAACAGGCTTTGTAACAGGCAATGTGTAATCATCTGGCAGCATCATAGTGCCCCACTCCAGAGGGGTTTGGGGCTATTTGTGCTGAAAATTAAAGTTAAGAGCGATTCAGTGATCCTGTATGCCTGGCAAAAGGATGGTGTCTCAGGGTACAAATCTGCCTGGAACTTTGGAGGCAAAAATCCACAATTCCGAGTATTTATGGTCCCCTATCTCCTACACTTGCAGGACTCTATTTTAGATGTAAACTTGCAACTTGAAGAGTTTGGTAGGGCAGCTGTTGAGCTGTGGTGGGCAGAGGTTGTACACTTGCACCCTCTTCTTAAGAGAAATGACAAAAATTCAAGACTATTTTAACAAGAAGATCTCGTTCCTTCATATTCCCTTGACATATTCCTATTAAAGGGATGGCACAACCAGAGAAACACAGCAGTTTCTGTGGTGGTTTAATGCCAGGTATAAATATCTGTGTAGGAGCCTTTCAGACCTCTTTGCATTCCCAGAACAAGGACCAGATCTGACTGTTGGATTTTTTAATTTGCTTCCAATTTGCTGGCGTGGAATCTGACAGCCAGGCAGATGTGTCTGCCTTGATCTTTGGTGTGGATCTCCTCTTGCACTCTCCTCTGTTTTTCCAAGCCTCAATAGGGGAAAGTGAAATTGCTGTCCAGAAACATTAATCACAGCACCTCAGGTCTGTAAATTCTCAAGAGTTTTCCTCCTGGAGCCCTGGAAGACTTTGACCCGTTTTCAGAACTGGGTCTAAAGCTTATATACATAAGGGGAGCACACATACTTGGAGCATCTGCAAAAACATATGGTAGTTTCACATCCCACTAACCAGTTTCCTGGACTAAACACACATAAGTGCAGGCTTTGTGAGAACCAGCAGTTTCTGACTCTCATCCCTGAACCGCAGTCCTTCCTCGACTCTGAGAGATACCATTTCCCCCCTAATTTGGCAAGTGACTGCACAGTCTTTCTGGATCCTTATTCTTGCATGGCCGTTTTTGCAGGTGAAGCTCCTCTCTGGCCTTTCTGACAGCCTCTTGACTCACCTTCCCATTGCACAGAGAGGTGCTGTGCTATCTCTGCTTAATCCCACATGGCAAAAGGAACCCTTTCCAGGATCAGTAATTACACTTCAGATATCTTGGGATTGTGCTGGGCTGCTGATCTGCAGAGCTCATTGCAAAATTTTCCATCTAAACCTTTTGTTTAATGAAAGACTGTTTTGCCAAAGGACCCGCTTTCCTTAAATATCCTTTTTTGAAGCAGAACTTCTAAACCTTCTGGTGGTTGTTTCTGGTGATATAATTTTTCCTGTCTTATCAACATTTTCTGTGCAAACATACCCACCTACCAGCATGTTTTTCATTTTAGCCATCAAACTGGAGTCCACATGCCTTCTGCTGCTGACAAAGCAATAAACCCCACAGAATGGATTTAAGCAAACACATGTAAATACAGAGAGACCCTTCTGCCCCTTCCTGTGCCTGTGCCTATGCCACTCATGGTACATTAGTTTAAACTCTTAGAAACACCCAGGGATGGAGACTCAAAGCCTTTCTGCATCATCAGTTCCAGCATCTCCCTCTCTTTATGGAGAGAGCTTTCCTAAACTCCCACCTCCTTTCTTTTGCTGAAAATAAAACCAAGTAGGTTTTGTCCTTCCCCTTGCAAACAGACCCAGTGATCACTGTACTCTTTTACCACACCCCTTTTAGCCACTGTCTTCACAGGTGAAGTCCCTCATAGCTGTCCCTCAGTCTTGTCCAGACTAAACAAATCCAATTTAAGAAAAAAATTCCTTACAGGTCATGTTTTTTGAAACCTCTTATCAGCCCTGTCGCTCTCGTCCAGACTTCCTCCAGAGTTTACATCTTTATTTGAAGTATGGAGTGCTGATCTGAGGCCTGGGCCTCTACACAGAGACCTCCCTACAAAGGGTGCTCATAATACCTCTCCTAATAACAAGTATCTTCCTGGGCACAGCTTCACATGGCAGGCTTGTCCTCTACCGGCTCCCCCAGCATATTGCCAGGACCTTGACCTGATTCTTTAGGTGTGTTTTAATGATGCACTTCCTTTTTTCACCTAAGGCTCTTTCTAAAGTGTATTCAGAACACCTAAAATCAATCCTCCTCACAAATTTCGAGTCTCCCAGCCTATTTGGTTGGTTTAACCTACTGGAAGAGTCCTGTCTGCTCCACCATTCAACAGAGATTGAAATGAACCATGAGCAGCACAGACTTCTGCTGATGGTCCTCTCACTTTGACAGTGAATCACATCTGCCTAATCGTCAAGGGTGTTATTCCAACTGATGGCTGAAAAATAGTAATTATTTCTGATAAGTATCATTTCTGATACCCACGGCTGTGCAAAGGAGACAGGAAGCCAAGAGTGATACTAGTGAATAATAAGTGAATCCTTGCTCATCACCTGCAGTGAGAAACAGGCTTGAGTACCTGAAACTGCACTCTCCTTTTGTTTTTTTAATACGAGGACAGCAGCAAAGCGGGATTATTCACGGCTCTGACAGCAGGATGGGCACATCAGTATGCCCCTACAGCCAAGATGATGAGCTAATCAACCTCGTATTGTTAGAAGAGTCCCCACCTACGCGCTCACACAAAGGGCCGATTAGCTCACAGGTAAGCAAACCTCTGGGAGGATGCCATCTTTCAGCACCGCCAGCAGATGTTTCATACACGTTGAGGTGCCAGCAATGAAGCGGTGGTGTGTGCACACACACGCGCAGCCACTCGCTCCTGTCCCAGCAGCTGCACCCTGTGCCAGGGCAGGGCCCGGTGCTGGGCACAGCTCTGAGCCTCCTGCAGTGTCCTGCTGCAAGGCAGCCACAGGCACTGCCCGGGCCAAGCCCCGATGGAAATACTGAGTGCCTGAGTGCACTAAACACCCTGCTTCTCCCACTGGTGTGCTCTGCAGAGGAAGGTCCACTGAGGAGCAGCGCTGTAAGAGGACATGGTAGTGTATTACTGCTCGGGCTGCTTGGTGTGATTCCCACTTCCATTCCAGGCTCACAGGTTGGAGGTGTTTAGCACCTCCTCCCCATCACCACCCCGTGGGCACTTCATAAACACCACATTTACATTGCTGCCAGTGCTACCTCTATGAGAAGTGCTTCCTGGCCCAGAACAATCTCTTTATGTCATAGATTTCACGTCACAGAAGAAAACAAATGATAACTGGAGGAAGAAATCCTGCCCCATATGAGGAAAAAGAAAAAGGCCGTGATAGATTTGCTTTCTTCCAAGGATGTACCTTATCATGAGTTAACATAGAAAGTAATGTCTTCTTGCTGTCTTTCTCTTCTTCCATGAAGAATGAAGACATGACCAAACAAGTCATGCTCTGGACACTTTTGACAAATACATGACAATACATATGTCCCCGATATGTTTTTCTGACCACAGAGCAGTAGCAGACACAGGAGGGCATCACAAAAGGTTTGCTTGCAAATAGAAAAACCTGCTTTTGTCTTGCTTATACAGGGAGACAACAGTTGTAGTAGAGAGGATTTTGCCACCTGGGCCACCTGTATTCCAAGGAGTGAATGCTGAGGGTGTGTCACCTGCATCTTTTCTTCCCAGGGATGTTGGGCAAATCAAGGCCCTAAGGAACTGACTGTAAATTCATGCCCTAGAGCTTGTGGGGAGAAATTATCCCAGAATAACTTTGGTCTGCTGCCGACAAAGAGTAACTGGCTAAATCCCAAATGATTACATCCCTGCAGAGCTTTGCTGCCTTCAGAGCAGCCGTTGTGGTTCTAGCAGTTGGGGTCCAGCACATTCCCTTCCCCTGGTGGGGTCTCCCAGCCCACCGTGATTCCTCCTCCAGATGGAGCAGGACCTCTCCATCACCAGCTGCTGTTCACAGCACAACGTATCAAGTGAGGCACAGAGGGAGTTTGCAGAGTCAGGCAGCTCCCTTTTGCTTCCTCTGGCCAGTGCCTGCAGTTAACACAGAGCATTTTTACCCTGCGGAAGTGTTTGCACCAAATGACTTTGTCCTGATCACTGCACTGCCTCAGTTATCGCCCGCACAAACATTCCCTTCGGATCAACATACCGGCTGGGCCAGGAATCACACAATTGATGTTTTGGTTTCCACTGCCTTATCTAAATCCAGTTACTGCTCAAAATGAGACTAAGTCAACAGACTTAATTGAATGAAAAGGCTGTGAGACAACCTAGAGATTTGTGGCTGTGTGTGTCCGTGCAGGAGTTAATCGCTAAGCAAACACGTTGCCACAAACAGAGCTGGGCTGAGCGGGATCGGCTTTGCTGCGGCCGAGGAGCTCCCAACACACTGAGCTTGTGGGAGGCTTTGTTGGGGCTGGCAGGAGGATTTAAACAGCACTGCAAACAATGTACCACCACGGAGAAAAGCTGGGGATGGACAATGGAGCAGGCCATCAGCAAACACTTCTGCTCGCTGCCTAGATTAGGAGATAGCAGAGACCCTGGAGTAGTGGCCAAAAATAACTGCTCCCCGGTGATCCCTGCTCTCCAGATACATGAAATAGCCCCGGGAAAGCCACTGGGAGCAGCAGGGTGTTTGGTGTCCTTACCTCTTTCTGGGGAGGCAGCTACCAGGCTCTGGATGTCCCCAGTGTCCAGCTCTTGCAGGCATGACAGGATTTTCCAGGCTGTACGGCCATGGAATTCCTCCTGGTTCTGCAGTTCAAGAGAGAAAGGTATAAATGAAACGTGTGGGAATGGCCACACTGGGTCAGGCAATTGCTCCACCTCCCCTCTCTTCCTGTCTTCAATGGACACCATGCACGGACTCTGAGGGAAGACCATCAAACCCAGGATCCAGTCCCCACTGTGACAGTGCTGCACAAAGCTTCTCCAGAGCTGCGGGAGGAAAAGGACAAAGCCCTACTCTGCAGTTACAGCTTGTCCTGGCAAACTCTGCCTCTCCTTTGTCTACCACCCGCTTGGTTCAGAGGCCCCACATGGGCATCCAGTGCTGCTGTTTAGGGAGGCTGCAGTGGGGATGTTCAGGGTCATGCCAAGGCTTCTTCTTGGCCATTGCCTGAAGGGAGACAGAGGCTGCAAACCTCCTAAAATAGGCTTTAAATATCTCCTAATACAAGATGACTCAGATATTGTCCTGGCTGGTAGGACTTTGTCAGATGATGGAGAACCTGAATCAAGTTCTTCAGTAGGCACTGACAGCCTGATGGACATCTGAAGGTGACTTTGCCATGAGCTTTACAGAGACGGAGCATTGCCATTTTAACTGGGGGGCTGAACTTGATTTTGGCTGGAAAAACTCATCCCATGCTACAGAGACATCACACCTTGCACTGGTCACCCACTTGTCACTACACATTAGCTTGGGGCCAGGACATCTGGCTGTAAAAATGCAACTGTGGTGGTGTCCCCTAAAGAAAAGAAGGCACTAAACCAGCCTGACCCACCTGCAGGGAGTTCTTGCCCTTTGGCATGCCACATGAGCAGACAGGACAATTTTTCAGCAAAGTCAGGACAGGTGAGCAGGCTGATGAGCTTTGTGATCAGGTGCATGTGGCCAGAGTGCTACACAATGTCAAAAGGAACTGCTGCTGAATGCCCAGGAGTCAGGATACAACAGCAACACACAGCTCTATATTTCATTCCTTTAACAAGTGCTGAATATGCAAAGGCTCCTTTCCCAGCTTCTGTCTTCGTTTTGGAAGCTGGGGAAGAGCTGTGTGTATAATTATTTTCAGATGCCATCCGCTTTATTGATTAGCTGAGTAGGATGCACAAATAATGGCAGCTAATGCCAGAGCAGAGGTCAAATGAAGCTCGCTCCCTTTTGGGAAAAGCTGAAATAAACCCACCATATGAACAGGTCATTGAAAACAGCCTGGAATATATTCCCTGTAGTCATTTCGAAAGTTCAAGGGCAGGGGAAAAAGAGAGGAAAAAAGAAACCAAACCCGCTGTCTGTGTTCACTAAACTTCTAATATCTGAAAGTGCTTAAAAAAACACAC
The DNA here is from genome assembly GCA_035221455.1 of Xenops minutus. Classification (NCBI taxonomy): domain Eukaryota; kingdom Metazoa; phylum Chordata; class Aves; order Passeriformes; family Furnariidae; genus Xenops; species Xenops minutus. The sequence continues at coordinate 1,802,603 of JAWWEE010000105.1, read as the reverse complement.
ACACATGTTTTTTCATACAGTCATGGAAAAACACACTAAGCTTTTGACTCAGTGGTTTTGTTTTTCCAGAAAGTCCCTTCCAGGTTCCACGTGCCATCTCACGGTCACGTCTGCTGGGTGAGCTGCGAGCTGACAACTTGAGAGGAGCTCTCTGTGATTTTGCCACACTGAGTTTCGAGTATCAGCTTGCTTTAAGTGCCACGGAGAGGGAGGGGGGAGGAAAGTGGTGTGAGCTTTGCCAACACACCTGCACAAGCTTTGGGCTCTCCTGGACACTCTGTGTGCTAATGATGTATAACCTGCAGAGCCTGGCAGCTCCCTTGCTGAAGACTCTACCAGACACACTGTGCATGCCTCTGATTTCTTAAAACAAGTAATAACCCGCCCCCTCCCCCAGCCCTGTGCTGTAGGTAAATGCTCAGGATGGAAACCGAGATGTGTTCAGCTGGGCAGAGCTTCTACCAAGGCAAGGAACAAATGACAATTTAATTATGGTGCTTTAGGTCTATGTAATTCCTCTTGTAAAGCAAAAGGGAGGAAAAAAGCTCAAAGAAAGACAGAGTTCATTTCAGCTCCAACGTTCTGCTAATTTTTCTTTTCACTATTAGGGATGCATCTGGATCCTATTTCTAATCCACTTTCAAATTTGCTCGAATTAAAATCCCAGATCACTGCTGTGTTTTCAAGTTGAAGTGTGCATAGTAGCCAAGGTTTATATTGCAATTTCTGGAGTTATGGAATGATGAGCTCCAAAAGCGGAAAGTGTGTTGTATGCCCAAGTCCTGGGGAAAAAAAACCTAGTTGGCATCAGTGTTATTTGGAATTGGAGCTCATTTATAGAATAAATAGCCTTGAAGTTAATACATGGCTGCATTTTACATGTGGCTCTGCCCGCTGGAACTGGTCAGTGTGGAAGAGCAAAGGCTGCCATGGTGGAGATGTAGGAATGGGAACTGATATTCAGTTATAAAGCCTGGATATTTTTAAACTTTCCCCTGACATTTAAAAGTTCCCCCGTTAGTGTGGGGCTTATTTTAGTAAGAAATCCTCTTTCTGACTAAAATAGCACAGTAAGCCTCCCTTGCTTTGAGATACCTGTGCTTTCTCTATTGCTACCCGAATCCTGAAATTGTGAAATAGTCTGAAAACCAGCACTTCTCCTGCAGTGCTCCGTTTATGTCTAAATCCAATAGTCTTGTTAGACTTTGCTACCTGGAAAACACCGTAACTCTCCTGGAGTTACAAATCCCAATATTCTCTGGGCTTTCATCTCACTTCATGACAATTCCCAGCCACTGCCAGGTGAAGCCAGGCAGCCAATATTTATGGAAAATGAATGGACTGATCATTTCCAAGAGTGGGACATGATTATGATATAATTGCAGCAGTTTACGTTGACATCCAAGTGGACAGATGTGAGCCAAAGCATGGAGTAAGGGCTCCACCCATCTACCATGGGTAAACAAGCCAGCATGGATAAAAGAGGAGTAGAAGTCAGGGCTGGGGCGTTCTCCTTCAGCTGTGTTTCGGTGGGATTGCCAAGCTGCCACACAGCCTCCTGCCAGGCAATCCCTCCAGCCACAAACTGACCCTCGCCTCACCTCCCCTCACCCAGAGAGCCCAGCGGCTCGGCTCAGAATCGGCTTCCTCTCAGTCAGGGCTACGAGAGCACTGCTGTCCATAAGAGCAACAGACTATGCTTTTGGAGACTGGGGGTTGTAGAGCCCTGAAGTAAACCTGTTAAGTACCTAAACTCCAGCTCAGCCCAAGCCACGACTGGCCCTGGTGCTGTGTGTACATATGGGGAGAGGGGAATACCTGCAAAGGGAAAGGGTGTCTGGGAAGAGCCTTGACCTTACCCTTACAACTTACTACCTTGCCCCTACCCAACCTGGCATAAATACAATTAAATTAAACTATTCCTCAAGTTACATTGCCAATAAATTCATGACCCTGAACAAAACAACACCTGCTGTTTGTTGATGCATCTTGGCATGCAATGGTTGATCCATTCCTTCTGATACCATCACCTGGAGAAAATGGATGATGCTCAGCTTCCAGTTCTCAGTCCTAAACCGAGACCAGCCTAGCCTGAGTATGGCCTGTGTCTGCATCTCTGGGTATCACAAGCCTTCTCAGACAGGCTGGCTAAAAGGAGGAAGCTCTGGTGGAGCCCGGGGCAGTTTGTGCTGGTGAGGATCTGGACTGCAAACACTTGCACCTGCGGTGTGAGGACAAAGAAACGCCCATTGCTCCGACGCATGGTGAGCTCCAGCCTCCTAAGCTGTATGAAATCCCATTTCCTCTCTACTTGCGCTAAGTGTAAAAACAGAAACAAAGACACACACCTAAATAAACAGAAAAGCACAGAGAGCGGGAGGGGAGAGAGGCCCTAGTGCAGGTCAGACGCCAGCTAGGACAAAGAGATGTTTTCTGTTTGCGGTCCTTCGTGTCAGACCCTGCCACGTCACGTGGACGAGGATGTGAGTGGGAGACTTGTTGGACACCGCTGACGTTGCAAATGCCTCACGATTGCAGAAACACCTGCTTTACATTATTTTTCTTGCTGGTCCACAACAAAATTCCTTCCTGGTCAACAGTTCTCAGAAGGAACAGTTTTCTTCCTTCTCTGTGGATGGCTTAAATCACTGGTTTCTAAATCCTGAGCCACCACGAGATCACAGCGGAACCTCCTTGAGTAGGAGGGTGAATCAGAAGGCAGAAGGGCACTGTTGTGCCGAATCAGGCTAAAACGTTGGCTGGAGGACCAGAGCCACATGAGGCTGCTCACTGTCAGGTGAGGGAAGTGGGGCAGGGGGGTTACCAGGCCACATGGACGGATCTGTAAGACCCATCTGTTTTCACCATGAAAACCTCACAGCCCACACCTATGCAACACACACCGCTCCAGTCACCACAAGTTATTACTCTTGGTCTCCACTGCTTCCTGTGAAGCTGTAATGGGTCTGAGACAGCATCCAATGAAACCAAAGGGAGCCTTTCCATTAACTCAATGGGCTCTGGATCAGGCCCAACATCTGTTTGGCCCTCTCTGTACACAGCACAGCCAATTCATTCTTTATCCATTCCTGGGCCTCTCTCTCCAATAGCATCCATATTTTTCCTACTTATGGTTGTCATTAGCCACACTAAGCACCACCCCCAGAAAGAGACCATCTGTGCCCCATGGCAGCCAATCCCCTGGCAAAGCAATGAGTGCTGCCCCAACCCCTTACCATCTCAGCAAGGACTCTCCTCTCTCTTTGTTCAGGTTTCCAGGACATCCTGTTGAGCTCCCAAGCTCTTCCTACTCTCCCTTTCCCACCAAGTGAAGGGTGAGTTGTGCCTGCTGTTGTATTGTAAAGCTGGTGAAGAATCAATGCCAAATCCAGACAGCAAGTCCAAGAGCCTGTAAGACACCTGAGGAGCATTACCAGAGCAGGGACAGGCTCTCTGAACAGACATTTCTTACCTTGGTTGATGAGAGCCCAGGCAATGGCTCCCCTAGAGGTCCAGAGTGTGAAGGAGAATAGCCAACAGGCAGCTTCTTCATCTTACATTGGAGTCCAGAGCTAAAGTAGGAGACCCAGCAACCATTCCTCAAACTCCCTGTGTAAGACCACAGAATATCTTAAGTGGGGTGGGACTTACAAGCTTCACTGAGGCCAATTCCCCAGCTCCTCATAGGACTACTTAAAACTAAACCATATGACTACAGGCATCATCCAGACGCTCCTTGAACTCTGACAGGCTTGGTGCTGTTGCTATTTCCCTGGGGTTCTTCCCCCAACAACCCCATACCTCCTCAAGTGTGAATACGTACATCATGCCAGTTCACAGCACTTCAGTTTCCAACTGCTCTCCCCAGATTTGTGATTCACATTCCAGAGACTATGACAGGACTAGGCACAAGCTTTATCCAGGTCCCACAGTGACAGCCATAGCAATGGTCCATGAGATGCTATCCAGTCACTGAGCAATACATGATATTAATTTCCTTATGACTCTGCCAAGCCCTTGGATTCCAAGATCTTTTTTTTCAACTGGCACACATGGATTCCCATGCTGTGACATGCATGTCATTGCTAAGCAGAGCAATAGACTTCACTGAGAAGCCAAACAGCTTCTTACAGTAAAAAAACAAGTCTCCAGTGCTAAATGTAGAGATTCTTCCAAGCAGAGAGCAGCAGATTTCATTGTGGGCACTGCCATTGCAAAAGTGAGAATCCCATGCAAAAATACCTCCCCAATATACCCCTGAAATCACAAGTTTGGAAATGGGAATGTCGCCTGAGGCCAGATGTGGGGACTGGCAGGCTGCTGGCACTGTGCAGAGGCACATCTGCATGTCAGGTACTTACTCATTCCTGCATACTTCCCTGATAAAATCTGGATTGCCTAAAGCTGGTATTTTCACTTCAGTTTCCTTATCAAGGTATTTACCACCTCCTGTCTGTGCCTTGCAGACTGAGGGTGTTAAATGCTCCCTTATTCTCTCTGTGGTACAGGGAGCTGGAGCATGTGGGAACTACCCTACAGGATGGGATTCTAAACCCACTGGAACACGCAGTGGGTGGCTGCTGGCCTGGACTCGCTGGGATCTCACCCTGTTTGTACCTGGGATGTTGTTCTTTTGATCCTCATGCTGGCTTTCTGCAGCTGGCAGCCTCCTTCCTGCGTTTGGGGGCGTTTGTTGTGGTGTTTTCTGGTAGTCCCTGATTGCATTTTTGAAGCTGTTGTCTCCTCTGTAGGTTCTCTCCTGGTGTAGCTGTTGTACAGCTGTATGAAGAGAAGGACAGTTTGGGATGGAGTTATGTCAGGAATAGCAGAAATGTATGTGGTACTTCAATATATGCATATAACACTTCTTCTCCCTGGAGTAAAAAGCAGATCTGTCTCTCTGAATATCAATATTGAGAGAGGCCCATGGTCACAAAAGCAAACTAGCCTTGGAAACTTTGGGCAATCCCTTTCCAAGAATACCCCACACCTCTTTCCCACCCACTGCCGATATCAATCACCTATTTCAGCCAATGGATTTCACATCCTCCTCCTCCCATGAGAGAACATCACCCTGAACCCTTCACAGGGTGCCCTTCATGGCTCTGCTGTTCCCCTTCAAGCTTCTTTAAAGAAGAAAAAGAGGGACACATTCTATAGCACATCATCATCCAAATATTATTAGTTTCCTTGAGGAAAAATATTACTAAATTAGCAACTAGGAAAACCTAAGCAACAGATCTGTTTCAGTTTGATTTCACAAACATGGTAAATATTGCATCAGTTCAAGGACAATATTTGTGGAGATTGACCAGGTTGAGGGACAATGTAGTTTATTTTGGGATGCTGGTGCTACAGACAAGGCTTGTCCTCAGCCCCTCCTGTGAGCATCACTCTATAAGTATAAAGCTTGGGTCAATCAGACTTAAAAGGAAGCTTTTTGGCTAATTTCAAACAGAAAGAAATGAAATGTGATTTGATTTCAGAAATGCCACCAAGTTACTTTAGTTTTAAAAAAATAACAACATAGAGGTTTACAGACTATGTATAGAAGGATTTTCTTCTGTTGTTTCTGCTCCATTTTTGAGCTGCTGTTTTGAATGCAGAAAAAAACCCCAGCACTATCACCCAGGATAGATTTCTAATTGAAATTTCTATATTGACAACAGCTGGCTGAAGGAAGTGTGATCTCTTGAGCTGCCTTTCCTACAGAACTGCCCAGCTGTTACCAACTTAAGCAAGCTCGTTTAAATCCCACCACTACATCTCCCATACATGCAGGGATCTTGGGATGCTGGACAGCACCTAATGGGACCCAGGAAAAAGACCTCTGTTTAGTGTGGTCTTTCTGCTGGAAGATGTCAGACCTGGATCTGAGGTTGCTGCCACACTTGAGTGTCCATCCTGGTGAGAGTCCTCCCAGCCCACCAGTCAGAGCAAAGCATCAGTCCAGGAGAGCCAGGCAGGGCTCATGGGCTGGTTTGTCCCATCCCTTCAGTGCTTGGACAAGGCAGCATTGAAATCAGAGAGATCACCGCTATCAGAGGTGGTGTTTATTAGGTGCCAATTACAATGAAAACAGGATGACATGGGCTTCAGCAGAAGCTGGTTGGGATTGTATCCTGCACCCAAGCTATAACCTGTCCTACATCCTCCCTCCCGCTGGTGTTAAGACCAGTTAGGCTAAAAGCAGTTTGAGACATGGCTACTCTCTTGCTGTGGTTTCTCCTTGGACTCTCGTGGGAGCTGAGCTGTTTTGGAGGTGTTTGCAGGCACACCTGCCACAACCCCTGCCTCGCACCCGGGTGCTGAGTGCCCAGAGCATGGGGAGGAGCAGCCCTGAGACACCTCCAGCAGGAAGCACAGGAAAGCAGCTGCTTTGCAAGGTGCTGATCTGCAGTTCTGACCTGTGCTGCAACCTCTGAAGACAGTGCATGAGCATGAAACATAGGGAACCACGTAGTGTGAGAGAGTAACTCAAAAATTACTCCTGTAGTGAAGAAACCACATAATATATTCAAGATGTCAGAGGTTAGCCGTGGTGCATGTGAATCATGCTGCAAATACCTCACCTTTAACTCTACTGTCGTAATTAGATTACAAAGTTTTTATTACGGTTTTAAATTCTGCCTTTATAGGTTGCTGCCCAGCTGTGCACTTAAATCTGGTTTTATCACACTTTCTGAGCTCATCACGTTTAATTCTGCCCCTACAATGCTGGATTAACTTTAAGGGTCGCTGAAGTCAGAAGTCACTCACCCTTGCCCTACTAATGGATTCACACCATCCCTGCCCAGCCCCAAGGAGTGATGTGTACAGTGAACCAAATTTATCGCCCAGTGGAGGGGAAGGGGCAGTGGGGCTGTTGGTTTATTTACTCCACTGCTAGGCTTTGCTGTCAGGACATTTGCACAGATTTCTGAATCAAACAGAGGTTGTTTACCTCCATGGAAGAGCCCATTGCCATGGAATCTGCTCAGCAGCACTGCTCTGGGACCTGGAAAGGAGAATATTTAAGTCTGTCTGGGAGCAGAGGATGGCTGATTAATGGGGTATATAGGCCTATTCATCTGAGGAACTGACAGCTGTGCCCATCCAGAAATCACACCTTGCTGCCACACTCACTCCTGGCAGAAAGCCCCATCCTGGTATTTTATGGGTCAGACCCAGGAGAATGAAAAAACAGTATTTTTTTATTAAGGGTGACTTCTTTGTTGTTGACCATCATCAAGAAAGCAGCATAAAGCACAAATGAAACTCTTCATCTAAACAACATTAATCTCCAGGTTTGACCTCAAACTGTTTTTATTGTCTGACCAGCAAAGATGAGAGAAGTTGGTATTGAATACCACCAAAACAAGATGATTCGTTGCCATGAAAAAAAACCATCATGTAAAAGAGCAAATAAAGAGGAAATTGTATTCTTTCTATTAATAAAAAACGGAGAAATGAGGTGCTGAAGGCCCAAGTGATTATATGAAGTCCCAGAGGGAGTCTGAAAGGGATCTGGGAAATGAAACTAGCATCAGTAGAAAGGTCATTTCTCTCTTTCCTGCTGGGGAATACTTTGAATGGAATTAGGACAGACCTCAGCCAGAGAGGGACAGCAGGGACTTTAATGAAAAGTGGAGGCCAAAATTTATCACTGGGTAATGCCATGACAATTTTTTGACCTTTGCCGTTCAATGACTAGACACATTTTTGGAACCAAGGTTAATAATCTTCAGCAATATACAACCTTCTCCCAAGGAATGTGTGGTGATTAGGGCAAAGAATTTCACATGGTCGCAAAATATCTATCTCAGAGTCCTGGGCTTATAAAATACTCTATTTCCTCCATTAATTGTGTCCACGTGGAGCTGTAACTAAGTAGCTGAAACAAATAAAACCAAAGTAATATTGTTTCCTTTTAAAATATTTCACTTAATTTGTGGAAGAGGTTTGGGCTCATTAAAAATAGACCATCTCCCACGAGGGCTTTTTCCTTTTCTTCTCCAAGCCTCTGGACCAATCCTTAGCGACGTGGATAGCAGCACACTGCTCCTTGGCACAGCCCTGGCTGGAGCCGCTCTCCACTCGGCTCAGCAGCTCCTGCCGTGCTGGCAGCGAGGGCAGACACTGCTCATTTGGCCCAGCCACTCCTGATGTGCCATGGCCTGAGAGGAACAGTTGCTGACTGAAATTTTCTCCTTCCATGTCCAGCTCATTAGGAAGCTCCCGTCCTTCCTGCTGCAGAAAGATGTGACTATCACAACCTCTCCGCTCTTCTTTGGCAATGACAGTATGTTCACTGCAACCAAAGTGCAGGCAATGCCTAGATCTCGAGCCTACACAGCTAAAGCTACTGTGGAGGCACTTGGCATCTTCTCGTGGATCTTAGTCTGTTCCCTGATCTTCCAGAGTAAGCTATGAATGAGTTATGGTGACATCAGAAACCACTGTCTCATCGACAGACCATGACAACTCCTTTCCCTGAGCTAATGCTAATCACAAAACAGGGGACAAACCACACGAGACAGAGGTAGAGAGCAACCTGAGGCAAGAGTGTCAGGCTGCTAGAACAGATCCAGAACCTCCAGAACAGATCAAATCATTCTACATTCCGTTCCTGGGGAACATCATTTTTTCTCTTCCATTGGCCTATCTTTTCCAAGTCCACTCCCCCCAAAGAAAGGCATCTGCAAACGTGACTCTGAGCAAACCAAGAGAAGATCTAGTGACTTCACAGTATCTTGTGAACCCTCCCATTGCTCTGACCTGAAAAGTGCTTGTGCTGCAGTGGAACTGGGGCAATGTCAAGACCCAAGGGTGGGTGATGGAAGGATCTGACCAAAAGGGGGCTGAATATGTGTTTGCTGAAGTTAGAGAAAGCTTAGGGCAGAAGTTGAGATTGTGATCTTCCCTGTACTAGCACGTTTCACAAGGCTGTAATGCCCTGTTGGCACCAAACATCCTTTCCCTCTCCCGCTACTGATGTGACTCCACTCATCAGGTACCTGGGACAGATGTTAGGGTTCAGCTCTGTTTTATGAGGACACTGCCATAAAATTAGAACCTCTGATCCCTCTCCGAGATTCTCCTTTACTCTCGTGGGCTCAGTCACTCTGTAGAAGAATTTATGCCAATGTTACCAGGCGACAACCGAGTTATTCATGAGGCCATCCCAGTCAAAAGTTGCTCAGAGGCTCCCCCAGTGCTGGGTCAGTCCAGTTCTTCTCAGTGGTTTTGTTCTCCTTCTAGGGGGGAAGCCACATCTGGAAAATTACTGTGCTGTTCACTATGGACACACTGGGAACTGGCATATGGTCTTGTAAACTGTGATTAGATCTACAAAGTAAACTCTCATTATGACCTCTCTCAAGGTCTTCAAAAACACATTTCCCTAACAGCTATGATTATATCCAAATTCTTTCATTTTGCTAATAACATCATCCACATTTTCCTCTCTTCCTCCTCCTTTTTCTGATCATAATCTTGTTAGGCACAGTAGAAAATTCATTCCATAATTCTCTTTTTTCCCTGTGGACTTGATCTCTGGGCACGAACACTCTCCTCCCACCAGAAAAACAATATAAACAGCTTCTCTGCTCTGGATGAGCTGAACCTGAGGTGTGGGGCTTTTCTGGACCATATGAGAAAGTAACTACCATCAGACATTCATTAGCATCATCGTCAGTGTTATTACTGCTTATGTTAGAGCCCCCCTTAGAGCTGACAGTCAAGACCAAGGCCTGATGACTGTTCAGATGCTGTACAAACACAGCATGAAGGCAGTCCTGCCTGAAACACATCTGCCCAACACACTCAGTGTGAGAACCAGGACCCAGCTCAGCTGACCCTGTGCCACTGCCATTCTTCTGCTGCCTCTCTGCTGGATTTGAGTCCTCCCTTCTGCAGCTTCTGCTGATCACCACCATGGTGATCCCTCCACCAAATCCCTCTTCCTCACACATGGCACAAAGCCCAGGACTGCTCAGCCCCAGCAAACATGCTCCCACAACTGACTGGGATGGCAGGGAGGTTCTGCCCAAAACCCTGTCCCCACCATAAAAGCCATGGGAGAACCTGAGTGGGAAGAAGATTTCTGCCCCGAGTATATTTATTCCAGAGGATAATGTTCTGCTCCAGGCAGGCAGGCACCAGTCCCAGGTGACTTCAAAAGAGGTAATTCAGGATCACCTCTGAGCCGAGAGGGAGACCAGGCCCTGCTGACTCTGCAAGGACCAGTTTAGGAACTGCAGCACCTGGGAAAAGGCATCTGACCACAGCAGGAGAACTTGGAATGTCAAAGTCATTCTGGGCATTCTCTGAGGGACGATGTGCAAAACCTACACACCTGACTGGGGGCTGTGTGGTGCCTGTATCAGATCTGTAAAGAATGGTGCAATGGTATTAAATATTTAAAATGCTAGAGTTGTAAAAGAATATCACACTTGGATCATGGGAACCAAAGAGGTAAAAATAACCAGCAGCAGTTCACTCAGCAATAGGGACTGTGAGTGCAGGTCACATCTGTCTATACAGGCATTTTCTGGATCACATTATCTATGTGTCATAAACGGAGACATAAATGAACACTTGGTTTGAAGGACTGACTCACTTGACTTTGATAAGATTTTATCTTGATAAAAACTGAATTGATTGACATCTCATGTTTCTTGGATTTAATGAGCTCATAACTGCTCTTTAATTGGTTTAATTACCTGAACATAATATTACAGGTATGTAATGTAGACCCGTAATATTGAGTTATACAACATATATGCCATACATCATAAATTACACCATGTAACATAACACAGTTTTTCATGGGAATTATTACTAGGATTATCAGTTGTGAATGTTCAGCGACATGAATAGAAATTTCCTTTAAGTAATGTCTTCAGGATTCAGCCCTCCTTGTACAAGCTTCTAAGAACAACATACATCTGAGGAAAGTGTGAAGGCTGTGAAATATGAAATTATTTGTAGGCTAGGGTGGGATTTGGATTCAGAAAACTCAGGGACTAAGTTCCTCCAAGATGTTTAGGCACCTCACTCCCATTTCAAATTTCCATGTTCGTGTCATAAATAGAGTTTTTCCTCTAGCTTTTTCCAAGGCTGGCTCCACACTCACAGCGTTTTCTCAATCTATTTATTGTCCTCATTTTGGAAATTACTATTAAAAGTGCCCAAGTGTTTTCCTAATATAATTGTTTCGATCTCTCTGATGACACAATTAGCAGCTGGGAGAAGCACTGCAGTGTGCAGTTGTGTCTTTAATTATCTTTCCATTGTTAGCTGAGATTCTATGTGCCAAGGCAGTTATTACACCTGACAAGGACAATGTATTCACAATGGGTGTTTATACAGGCTAATTCCTTATAAAAATACCCTGACAGAAAGTGCTCCACCTGCCTTCATGTTCCCTATCGCAATTGCTAATTAATATTATTGTGCTGAAAATGATCCTATCAATTAAAGCCTCTCCTGTCATAAGTGCTGCTCCCTGCCTAGCTATGCCTAATTAACCTGCTGCTGACTCACTCCCCAGGACGGATGTTCAGCAGCCAGACAAAGTCTGCTCTGCTGCTCTGATTGCACTGCTCTGTTCTACCGAGTCCTCTGCTCAGCTCAGCATGTGCCTCCCTGAAGCCACCCTGTCTGTCTGCCTCCACTCAACTACTGCTGCTGATTCAGGGTTTAACACCATGGTCAGGTTCCTGGCTAAGTTCTCACCAATTTACCTGATTAGCAGAGCTGACCATACACATATATTCGAAGCCAAGTGCTATCTGATTCACTTTTCCAGTCACACCGGTTCAAATACAGCTGTGAGTGCACTCCATGCTTTTGGGCAAAATTATTCTGCAGGACACTGCAGCTGTTGTGAGTTTGCTGTATATTTGTCAAGCTACAATGATGTTTACGTTGCTGGCATAAATAAGACTTGAGCCTTTAAACTGAACCAGAGTGGAACTGCCTTGCAGACCTCTTCTCTGGGAATTGTGCTGGGGACTGGGAAGGACAGCAGGGAAAGGCTGCCATCAGCCAGAGAAAGACCAGGTTCAAGCAGTGACTTTGGGCCTGTGTGTAGGTATGTAAGCACATAAACAGGAGTCTAATGGGATTGTCAAAAGGACATTACTCACCCCTCAGGAGGCCGTCTCCTCTGCCAAGGAGCTCCTGCGTGGCTCAGCTCAAATTGCAAAACCTCCATGTTCTTCTGTTTCTCACGTGTTACAAGAGAGATAATTACAGAGGTGCTAAGAGGATAAATGCAGTAAAGTCTGGGAGGTGCTCAGGAAAGGAGCATGTAAGATAGATGGGGCATGACTAGTTGCCCTTGTCTCAAGACAAGCCTGGGCTGTGCAGTGACACGGACGGGGCTTCTGGCCAACTGAGAAATGAGCTGTGACACTGCATGGCCAGTGGGGCTGGGTGAGGGCTCTGAGGATACAGGGCTGTCCTCACTGGGCTTGCTTCACATCAGCCACCTATGTCAGACTCTGAAATTTCCTTGGGCCTTCAGAGTGATTAAAAAGTCACCAGGATATCCCTGGAGGACCATTTTAAAATCATATTTCTGGTGTCTCTCTGTGCCACTGCAAACATCAGTGAATCACATGGAGGGGAAAAATAAAACCCAATCTCCTATTTTCCAACTCTCCAAGAAAGACCAGCTTAAAGAGAGGAGGGGCATTCCTGTTGGAAGCTCCTGTTTGCTCATCCCAACTTGCTGTGCTGTCCTCAGTGACAAAGCTGTTGGCCACACATTGCTCAGTGCAGCGATGATGTCAAACCAGCGCAGGGGGGGACCCGTCCTGCCAACCCAGCACGTGGGGGCTACGCTGAGGGAAACAGGATCTTAGGAGAGAGAGGTCATGTGTTCTTCTTCCTCAGAACCAGCTCGGCAGGGTGTGTTACAGACTAAACTCTGGCAAATGTAAGGAGATCTTGTGGAGGGATGGCGAAGTGAGAAACCCACATGCCTGTGCCTTTGGGCAGAAAAGGCATTCAGGCTGCTCCTTCTGGGGATAACCAGTAACAAAAAGAAACAGAAATAGGGAAACACACAAAGCTTAAAAATGGAATTCACTCTCCAGATGTACAAAATGAACCAGTGAATCAAATAGGCTAAAGGAATAGGAGGAGGAAAAATTAAGACTTCTTTACCGCCATGAAGTCTAAAGAGAGGGAAAGGAATTATTTGTTCTCAGAGAAATGCAGCAGTGCTGCTGTGACACGAAGCAGGTGCTCAGCACACTGTGCCTCGGCATCTTCAGCACTAGCCAGCACTGTAGGAAATGTTCCACGTAAGCCTGTTCCCAAAACAACCTGGGAGGAGCACCTTAAGCCCCGGGGTCTCCCTCTGTGGCAATCCCCTTCTTCCTCCTGTGTTTGGAGAAGGGCTGGAAGGTGGCCAGGATGGATCACAGGCAGTACTCTCTATGGAAATACTTGTTCTTGTCCAAGACTCCCATGGGAGCTCAAGGTGTGCAGCACCTCACTAGATCAGAACTTGTCATTGCCACTACTAATGGGAAGGGAAGAAATAATACTGCAACTTCCTTCCTGCCTTGAGGTCTGTGTGTCTTGGGATAACAAGGATTGCATGGGGCACTTGGATTCTGCTGTCTTTGAAGGAACAGTAAATAGAAATGGTTGGTAAGACTTCAGAACAACCATATATGTATGTGGTTAACGGGCTAAATATAAGGAATACACATCTCTTCCTTTGAAATATGCTGTTCTGCCAAAAGGGAATCACTTAGCAAAAGCAGATTCCTTTTTGACTGCACTTTGCTTGGAGAGGAAAACATCCAGAAGAAAAACAGAAATGCCAAGAGCACTGCAATTGTGCCATTTCAAAATTTACAACATGAAGCATTTGGCTTTTTCACCTTCAAGTTTTCACGCAGACTGTTATGCAAGACCAGGAAAAGCAGGAACAGAGAACAGACTCAGGGTCACTTTTCAGGAGGGAAGGTGGAAGAGGAATTTTTCTTCTGGGGTGATTCTTACACTCATAAGTCAGACTTCAAAATTCCTTCTTGCCAGGGATTGTGTTTGGAGCATTGCTCATGTGTCTCTCTCTGTATCACCACAAGAGCCACCCATCATGTCTCCTGGTGTGCCAGTCCTCACAGAGCCCATGGCCCACAGCTCTGGAAACTGAGACGAGGGGCAAGGAGGTGGTTTTTAGAACTTAATGTAAGAGCATCACTGGCAGCACTGGTGATGAGCTGTATATTGTGACTCTGCAATCTGCAGAGAAAATTTTCCCTGTCAAGAAAATCCCCTTTTCTACTGCATTTTGAGCCAGCCTGGGTGGTGACAAGGAGCCTTTTGTTGCCATTTGGGGAGCTGGCTGTTGCTCCAAGTTTTCACTCTCATTAAGCAGGCAGCGAGGGGTGGGCAGAGCACCGATCCCAGTGGGAATACATGTCCTAGGTTGGCCCTTCTGCAAAATAATTCTTGTGAGTGTCATCTGGGCCAAAAGCAGAGTCTGGGATCGGCTACATGGCGAAGTTCCCTCACCACAGCAGCCAAAGCAAGTGTGGTGACAGTTATGGGGAGGGAAATTGAAATGTTTTGGGGAGTTATGGCACAGACAGTGACATCTGTGGCAATGGGCTCATTAAGTGGAGGATTTGGTGTAATACATATTGCAACAAGGTTGTATTCTTAGAGATCTAGGACTTGCCAGAAAAACAAATGAAATCAGCCAAGCTTATGATTTGGTTTCATTGCTTCCCAAACCCATCCTTAATCTAAGTTCTTTTCATGCTCATCACAACTGGGCTTGCATGAATCTTGGGGCCTAATCCTCATCTGGTGCAAGCTGGACTGAATCCATTTAATTCAAGGGAGCCTTGCCAGTCTACATTAGATTGTGGTTATATTTAAGTGTAGGTCATTTAGAAATATGTAAATACTTCTGTCCAGCTATTTTTTGAATAAAGTAAATAAATCAGAAGCCTACCAGGACACAGAGTACCCCAGGGGCGTGGGGTTTTTTTGAAGCCATGGACAACTATCCCCGATGTTGAATCACGTACACTGTAATGCAGGAAACCCAAGGATGTAAAAAACAGTGTCAAGGTCTCAGTGGAGTATTCCCCAGTCCATCTTTTGCCAAGAAGGGATATCCAGAAGGGTGCTAGGTTGGTCACTGGGCTCAAAATGGTGGCAGTCAAATGTACCCCCAGGAGAGAAGCTGGAGGAGAGCAAAGGTATGGCTCACCTGCAGCCTCCAGAACCTTCCATGACCCAGCCCTGTTTCTCCACCTTCAGCATCCCTGTGCTCTCACCAGCTTCTTCCAGGCTCTCCTCACTGACTGAGGGGGTGCACCTCCCTTCAAATATACAGGGCCCTTTCAGATTTTTCCAGATGAGGATTTGGCTGTGGGGTTCAGACAAGCCCTGGTCTGACAGTCTCATGAAAGAACTTGGATGAAAGGTGTACCTGGAAGCAACAGAGCTTTGAACAAACTTTGGGCCCTTTCTCACCTTCCAAAACTGGTCAGCCTCCGCTTCCAGATGCCCAGAGAGCCTCTCCCCAGACTGAATTTGGCAACTTCAAGGAGGGAGACCAACCAGGATTTACCTCAGTGCAGGGATGGGCCAACTCTGAATAGTTCCCTCATGCAAGAGGGAGCACAGACTTTGGGGATTCCTTATGATTCTTCATCTCTAGCGACAATTCCACTTCCCACATCCTAATTTCTAGCCCTGGTGAATTGCTTTAACCTCAGTCCCACAGACCTGTATCCACAGGAACATTCTCAATTTATGGGAAGAGTCACAGGGTAGTGAATTAACGCATTTCCCTGGAAAGGAGGGGCTGTAAATTTAAGAAGAAAAAAGGTGATTACCTGGATTGAACATAGTCCAGCAGGTCAGAAGCAGCAGCAGCAGCTCCCTGGAAGAGAAAGAAAAAAGCCCATTAGCAGTGGTTTCTTGGGAAATAAGGCCTCAGACCCAGGGATGACCTAGCTACCAGCAGCTCTTTCACTGCCTTTTGGCAGTGGCCTCTAAAAACCCCAGTACGAAGGTCTCCAAACAAGACCAAAACCTCCAAGTAATATCTGAGTATCAAGAGAAGGAACAGTTTCACCTAACAAAGTCCTGAGTAGGACAAATACCTATTTTTCTCCATGCTTTGTTGTTTAGTTTTTAACATCCTCTGCACTTGAATAATTGTCTCCCTTAGCAAAAATGGTGCACGTCATATATGGCAGAGGCAAAAGAACTGTATTAAAGCCATAATTACTGCAGTTTAACAATTAGTAGTTCTATTTGAAGATGTTTTGAATAAGATTTATGGTATGTTTTCTAATTTTTAATTTATATTTATGGGGAAGAGGCTTAGCCTTGAGTATTTCCTCTCTAAAAAGTTTAAAATAATATATAGTATAGTTTTGTTCTGTAGAGAGGGGTACAAAAACAGGAAAAAACATGCAGGAAGAAAAGGATAAGTTGTGTGTGTGTGTAAGCAAAGTTTAAATGGAATAATTAAATTTACCATAATCAATAAAATGTGTGAGTCGAGTTTATTGAAGTGGCTATTTCCCATTGCATAATTTCCCTGGGGGACTTTCATTTTTAATTCAAAAATAAAAAAATAATAATTAAAAAACCCAAACCCCTGAGCACTTACTGTAAATATGCCAGCATATGTGTGAGGTTAAGAAAAGCACGAGCCTACACCCAGGAATCAAAGAGGGGCTTACCACTGCTTTGACACTAATTGTAAAAGCTGAACATTTTCTAGAACCATAATCAAATCTTAACTGCCATGAGGGACTCATTCAGCAGCTCACAGTAATTCTAATAAGATGCAGAGCCTTTCACCTTTAGGTCACCAGTTCAAACCCTCCTTGCTTGCTCAGTAAACAGAAGGTATATCCCGAGCCCTGCAGGGTGCCAGAGCACCTAGAGTAGATGCCAGAGCAGAAGGGGGAAAGCGCTTTCCCTTCCTTCCCGTGTCATCCATGCTTCCCCTGGGACTGGCATGGCCACCTCCAGGGGGACTCACCTCATCTCCCTTGCTCTCACATTCTCCCTTCTGGAAAGGGCAAGGGAAACCACTGCCCTTCCTCCATTTTAGCTGGAACCTCCCCAGATGCCCCATGGCACCCACCCCAGAGACCCTGATCTCACCATGGGCTTTTTCAACATTGCCATAACGCCCCTCCCAGAGAGACATAAACAGCCATATCTCTGTCCCACTTCCACGTACACAATTCCTCTTCAGTTCTGTGGCAGGCACCCCACGCACTCCCCACTACACTAATGCCTGGATGGCCCTGTGTCTTCCTTGAGGATGCCATGAGCATTGGTGTTCCCAGCTGGCAAACACCAACAACCAGCCTGAAGACAGATTTGCTGCCACCACCACAAGAGTCTCCTCCTCTCTCCCCCAAGCACATGTGCCCCTTCCCATGTGCATGGGGATGACTCGGAGGCTGTGTGATGGTACAGAGTTTAGGGATGCAGCCCCATCCCTCTGGCTGGGATGGTGTGTTCAGTTCTGTGCCTGTGTGTGACTGGATATAATAGTCTGAGGCCTTAATTGTGTCTCGTGTTACTACAGCTGAGAAGTTGAGGAGCTCCAAGGAACAATTCATTCATTGTCCTCTACACATCTGGGTTAATGTTTCCTCCTTGGATTAGTCTGTACCAGCATGTTCCCTCTCTGCTCACCACAAGCTCCCAGTGCCAATTTCCCTCCATGGCAGCTCCAGTGACAGCTGTTTACTTGGAAGCTCGTGAATTTGATATATGGGTGCTAGCCACAAATTAATGGAATACTTTCCAGATGCAATGTCTTTAAATATTCAAACAATAAGCCAAAAGCACTTCGCTGTTCAGGCCATTTTTTTCCTTTTAGCTCTAGACGTATCTCAGAGAAGATGTAAACAATTTCTTGTGCCACTGACCAGAACACTTCAGATATTTGAAAGGCAAGCAGCAGCATGAGGTGCTGGGTGGTAGATGGTGCCATTGTCAACTGAAGCCAGACTGAAAATGGCCAAAAAAGAACAGAACAAAGCAAAAGGAAGTGTCAAGGCTGACCCATAGCAGGTTGCCTGGGTCTGTGTTGGCCTGGACCCCTGAGCTCAGGTGAGCTGCCCAAGCTCCAAAGAGTGGCTCCCCAACACATCTCCAGAGGCTCATCTGGAGTATTTAAAGCAACAATAAGAGTCTGCTGAGGATGTTTACAGTGGGCAAGCACCACTAAAATACCTTACACCTCTCCTTGCTAGCTGTCATCTAGAAATCCTTCTTGAGCACAGGAGTTGATATTTAGCTCAGAAACAAAGACAAGACCTGCCCCAGGTGTGCCTTCCTCCCATGCTCAACCTTCAGCAGTGGCACTGCTCCTGTGATCCCAGGTTGCACCAATGTTCATCCTAATGCTGAGGACTTGCACAAAACCAGCACCTGGGGATGAAGATCAGCATGCAGAAATGGGCAGAACAGCTTTGGGGACGGTGTAATTTTGGCTGTTATCACTTTTGCTGTAAGCTGACAACAGGTCGAGCTGAAAGCTGCGGTGAAGTGGAATGGCTGCACCAAAGATTTATACCACTGCAGAGCTGGGGCCAAGACGTGGAACTGATTTCTTGGCCAACTGACATCACTTTTTCTTCCCTCACTGCATTTTCTTTGGCATTTTCTTCTTTGCATTTACTTATTTTCTTCCACTGAAATTTAACATGATCTGGACAGTTGAGCTACCAGGATATGGGTTTTCTATCCAGCAGTTAAAGGGAGGAACCTTCTTACATACTTTTATCTACTTAAAAATGCCAACAAATAGGAGCTGTGTGGCCTTAGATTGGAGGAGGGTGGGAGAGAGCTCCAAAAAATCCTGTCTGAATTTGAAACCAGTTCAAGCCTGAAACACTGCCTGTTAGTCTCTCCAATGTTGATACTAATTAGAGAATTAATAGTTATTAGTTATAACCAACTTAACTGAATTGAAAAATGCAAGCTCATTATCTTATGGGAGGAAAATAAACATCATTTCACAAGGTTTTTGAAGAAACAACAGTAATAACAAACCACCCCAAACTCCAGTCCACAGGCAGAATGGACATCTGCTAGAAAAATATGATTATTCCCCCACCCACCACCCTCAAATTTAGGGATTTGTGGAATATGGGCCTTGCCTAAAGTTGCTTGGCAGAAATCCTCACGCTAAGTTCTTGTTTAATGAAATCATGTGGTAGTAAATCAAACACAGAAACAGGAATAAGTAAATCCACCACATCCTTTGAAAAAAACACGGTTTGACACTGTCAACTCAAGTTGCTTGGGCAATGAATTATCTATATTTGTCAACCAAAAAGTGATTGACCCACCTTTTTGTGTCATTTCCTAATCTCCAGTCCCAAAATTGAGCCAAGATCCAGCTCTAAAGGGGGAGGTCACTTGCAGAAAGAGCTCCTACAACTTGCGCTAAGCCGACACGCCTGAATGTTACATGAGAGGTGGCAAATGACTGCCAAACAACAACAAGAGGAAAACCAGGCAGAAAAGTGGGAAGAACAATGTCAATATCAGAAAAAAAGGGTCATTGTCTAGATCTAGTACCTACTAAAGCCAGCAGAAGTCCTTCCACAGATCCACTCTGCTTGGTTTTCTCCATGCCCTTGGTGCACCCAACCCACCTGCTGGGTGGACTTTGTCATTATCTGGTCCTCCAGAAATCACATCTGTTGAAACAATAATATTTGCAGACAATGACTGATCTCTTCTAAACTATATTTCCATCTTCTGGCCTGTCTTCCCTCTTTTTCCCTAGAAAAAAATAAGATATATTTTGGTGCCCAAGAACTCTATGGGAAAAGTAAGTTCAGTGAAATTGTTAACTTTTCTGGAAGGAAGCTTAGGTATTATCTGGAAAGTCACGACAAAAAATAAGTATTTCCTGTCAACCTTTGCCTTAGGAGTACAAAAACATGGATTTCATTCCCTGATATGTCCAAGAAAGCAACTGGAAAAGAGAGACCATTAGTGGATTTACAAAAAGGTACACAAGGAGAGTTAAGATGTTGAAAGCAGTTGAAAACTGCCTTGTGCCAGATCCTGGGTGCCCATTTGGATCCCAGGCCACTCAAACCACTGTCCAACCCATGGCTGCTGCTTGAAATTAATTTGGTCACTCAACTACACATGGAGCCCCTCAGCTCTCCAGTTTTTAAAGCAACTTTAATGAGAAAAGATACAAACTTTGGTATCCTACCTCATCCCTTGACATTCTGAGCCTCTAATTTAAGGGGTTTATCTTTATAACTGATTACTAAGATGTACTAAGATCATGGGTTTGTGTCCGTCTTTATTATTTCAGCACTGGATCCCTTATTGTTTCAGCCTTGTGATTCACTGCTGTGAAATCAAAGTGAAAGGAACTTCTCAGAAGCCTCAGGATTTCTCAGAATCCCTGTCCAAATGTGATTTCAGAAGATCTGACTCTGTTATTAACCATTTCAGAGAGAGTTAAAAAATATAAACAGCTCAAACATGGCACTTTTACAAGCTTAATAAAACCCAACACAGCATGTACTGGGTATGGGTTTTAAGGACAAGAGAAAGGTCGCTACAGCAAAAAGGCAGTCGCTGCAATTTTAACAAACCTTATGGCAACTGTAGAGCAGAAAGGTGCAGGTTATTGGTGTAACAAAGCCCAACACAGCCCTGCTGTGTTCCCTTCAGCTAAAGGCACTGCTGGAGGGATCCTTCCCAGCTATCCAGAGCATCCCTGCTGGGAGGAGCCGTGTCCTACCCAGAGGGACGAGAGCAGTGTGTGCTCCTCCTGCTTCACTGGCTTTCTTTGTGGCCTGGTTTCCAGAGGGACATGGTAAGATGAACTACAGGCAAGCTTTATCTAAGCTATTTGGATTATTTTTTATTTGGGCTGAAATTTTCCCTCTGTTAATTTCACAGACCATTTAAAAAAAAAAAAAGTGTCACAAATTCTGAAAATAGCAAATATTTTCATTTTTACACTAGGGAACATGCTTATTTATTTAAATTTCTAATTCTACTTGTTTCCAAATGCCTTTTACTAAAAAGGATAAATTCCAAGGTGGCACAGTTGGGGCTGAGCAAGAGCTATTTTTTCTTTGTGCTTTTTTTTTTTTTTGCCCCTTTACTGAAGGAATGAAAACTCAAAAATCAAAACTGGGGCAAATCCTTTGCTCCAGCACTGCCCCCCTAGAGAAGGTGCCCTGGTGCTCCCCTGAGTTCCCGGTCCCTGTGAGACAGGGATTAGGACCCAGGCATGCCTTGATCCCGTTTCAGAGCAGAGAAGGGATGGGGTTGACAGGAGCCT
This sequence comes from Xenops minutus, assembly GCA_035221455.1. NCBI lineage: Eukaryota > Metazoa > Chordata > Aves > Passeriformes > Furnariidae > Xenops > Xenops minutus. The sequence continues at coordinate 1,781,278 of JAWWEE010000105.1, read as the reverse complement.
TGGGAGCTGAGTGCTGTCCCCCTGCTGTGGCAGCAGGGATGGGAGCAGCCCTGAGGCTGGAAGTGGGCGCCCTGTAACTCTATCCACTCTAAGAGCTCTGCACACCACGAGCGCTATGGTTTATGGCTCCTGCACAATACTGGGGGATACTAATTTTACAGGTGCATTCTAGCAAACTGCAGTCCCTAATATCAGAATGCCATTAAAAATAATGCACTCCTTATGCCCAGGCAGTTAATTTAATATTAAATCAATAAAACATTTACTGGAGCTGGTCAGGGGCCTGGTTGCTGACAGCAGACTCAGCTCACAGCAACAAACATCTCCTCACCCTTCGCAGACAGCTGCTGGTTTATTGTAGAAGACGTCTTTGGTCCTGACAAATAGCCTCCCTAAGCCCTAATGAGTGCAGAAATTCAAAACATTTGTGGGACATTTATTAGCAAGAAAATACACCAGCCTTTTGGGAGATTTGGATCGACAGCAGCAATCATCCATGGGCCAAGTTCAGCCCAGCTTGTGCAGGGAACACAAAATTACTTTCTTGGCCACAGGGAAGGAGATTGTAGCTCTTTCCAGTTGGTTTCATCTCTGGGATATGGAGACTGGGGTGGGAGCTCTTCCCTAAAGTGAGTTTTCACTGGTGGAGTCATTTTACAATCCACCAGGTTCCCGACAAAATCCCGAGATGGCAGAGGTCACTGGGATGGGATCCACCACATCCCATCTGCTGCTGAGCGTGAGCAAACCACCTGGCACAGCCACCTTTGCCTCTCCACGGTCACCTCCAAATTAACTCAAGCACAAAATACAGGATTTTGCCAGCAGGCCTGATGAACAATGTGCTACAGTGACATTAGGAGGTAAAATTAGGGAACTGTTTTGGTTTGGTTTTTTTTTGGTTTTGTTTATTAAAAGCATAGAGGTCAACTTCTTACCAAGAATCTGAGAATCAGAACACAACTTTTGTAGCAACTGCAAATGATACATCAAATAAAGACAACAAACCCAAACCCAAACAAACAAAAAGAAAAAAAATCCAACCACTCAAAAAGTATCAAAACAAAACCAAAAAAACTTGACAAAGCTTCCAGAGATTAGCAATGTGGCACTTCTGTCTGAAGGAAGAGCAGGCATCTTCTACCCACATGGTATTGTGTGGTAAGTCCAGTTACCTGAACAACCTCTGCACAAGCTGTTTCCCAGCATTGTTCTCAGAAAGCTGGTTCTGCCCTGAGCCGACAGAGCTCCTGGGATCCCCAGCCAAGACCCCTCACTCCAGAAAGCAGATTTGGGACACTGAGTTCCACTGGAATGGAAGCATGCACCACTTCAGCAGAGTGCCCCCAAAAACGCTTCCGGTAGACTCGCCTCCTCCAGCAGCAGGACTCGGGCACTGGGATGGCTGGTGGAGGAGGCTGGTCCAGGCAGAAGGTGTCTGCCTGGAGGACAAGGTGCTTCCTGTGCCTTCCCTAAACCCTGAGCCCTGGGGTGAGTCAGGGCCTGGCCCAGCTCTGACGTTATTTGTGCGCTGAGCCGCCCCGCCGCACTGACAGCAACGCCTGAGCTGGAACCCACAAAGCCAAGCCTGCTCAGAGTCAACACAGAACTCAATCCCTAGGAGCTTCCCTTAGACACCAGCATTCCAGCACATCTAACGTGATGAAAACAAATTTCATGCCATGAAAGCAGAAATCTGGGTGAGGTCTGGGAGCATAGCTAGGATGTGGTTTTCATGAGCACTCAGCGCTGGCTTCACTGCTCCGGTTACAGGCCGGGGGTAAGGAAGTCCCACTGACTTCAACAGGAGCAGAATTAGGCCAGTGCTGAATGGTTTTGAAAATCCCACCCTTAGCTTTTGTATAATGTAGAAAATAAGAATCACATACCAACCTTCAGAGGGGAAGCCAGTCCATTAAAATGTGAATCGTTATTTTAGCCAACATTTTTGATGTGAAGATTTGTGGCACTGATAGATGTGGCCTGACTATGGCTGGGTAACACCTTACAGTTGGGGAGGGTCAAATCTCTTTGGGGAGAGGAGTGTGACACCAGAGACATCACAGGGCCAGCTGAAAGTAACCTGTGCATGTCCTTCTCCACTAAAAAGAAGAGTACTTTCAAAAACTGAAAAATATTTCTAGGGACTTTGGTTTTTTGAGCCAAAAAAAGTACTCTTCATTGAAAGGACCAAAGTCTCCTATTCCCATCTAACAGCCCACTCTTATGTTCTTGTGTCCTTCCTGATTTATGACAAAAGCATCTCTGTGGCTGGAAACCAAACAAATCTCTTCATTCCGCTCTGCCTTTGGAATGAACTCTCCAAAGGTTGTACAGGGAAATGCCGACTAAAGCTTGTTTCACCAGTAGCCTTTGATAAGGAGGTGCCAGTGTCCTGGCTGGCCTTCATGGTCCTGCTGGGGTCAGAGGTACCAGGTGGGACACGGTGGCATGCACAACTGAAGGGACAGGATTTGCTGCACCAATCTGGAATGCATTATTCAACTGCCCATATTCCATGAGAGAAGCAAGAGTAGGGAATAAACCTTGTTTAAAGGCTGTAAACCCCCAGGCTGTTCCCCGAAACAGGGCTTTGGAGTACATCACCATTTCCTTGGAAGGTCTCAATAGGAAGCAGGGAGTGAGGAGGTTCCCAAAGGGTCTGCACCCTGCTGGGTCAAGGCTAGGGGGCACACAGAGACAACCCCCTTTGTTTCGCCCCAGGCATGTGGGGACCTGGCACACTCTTGATGTGACAGTGAGTCAGGAGTGACTCACAAAGAGGACAGACTCATTCTGGGGCGCTGGAGAAGCTCAGACAGGAAGAGGACAACCAGGACACAAAGACATTAAGAGGAGAGGCTGCTGGGTCTATTCACTTGTAGCAGCAGAGCAAAAAGCAAGGGCAGGGCAGTATTTCAGAGCTTTGCCATCACCAACAGGGATAGAGGGAAATGGCCACTGACATGTTGCATTCTTACCCCAAAGTGCTCCAGCTGAATGTGGGACCTCCCCACATGCCTTGAATGGAAAGTGCTGTCACCTTAATCCCAGTGTTGTCAGCAGAGCACTTATCAAGGAGAAACATCAGGTTGGGATAAAACCAGTGAGTGTCCTTTGGAGCAATGTATTAAAGCCCTCCCATCACTCCCAAATCCCTGCTGGTCTCTCTCTGCCCTGCCCTGCCCGTAAGTGTTTTGTGGATGCCCTGGCATGTGAGATGTGACCCCAGAGGCTCCAGGCTACTGGGGAAAGGATGCTTCTATCGAACATTTTTGCCATAGCAGACACTGGGAGCCCTTGGCCTGGTCCCTCCACTCTTTTCCCTGCTTTATTTGCACAGATGTTTTTGCCAAGGCTTGTCATCAGCCTGAGGAGGGGGCAGTCTTAAAAAAAATAAAAATAATAAAAATGACCGAACAAGTTGAAGAAATTGCAAACAGTAAATCTGGCGCTCGCTAGGCCAAGCCCAATAAGTTGCTGAGGTTGTACTTTTCATATTCAGTTTTAGGCTCTTGTAAATTTTCAGTTATTTTTAACCCACCTTTCCGAGCGAGCCTAGGAATGAGAAAGTAATTGTTTCATCAACTCGGGCTGTATAAATCTCCTTGGGGTTTATTATTTGCTGTTTCATTTTACTGGCACAAGAGCTCCTAGGAAAGTACAATAACCTCCCCTCTGATTTACAGCTTGGAAGCAGGCGCGCGCTGAAAAGCCGGGCGCGCAGCACCTGAGCAAGAGTGCCCCGAGTTAATTGAAAAGCTTCAGGAAACTGCAATTCCTCACAGTGATACTGTCACATGCGTCAGTCACCAGATGTAACTGCAATTTTCTGCTCTCATAATAAGAATCCAATTGATATCCCCAGAAATAAAAATCTGCAGCCAGAATAGCAGCACATTCATCATGAGCCGGTTTAAACCCTGCAAGAGAGCTGCCCTCAGCAGAGGGGTTGGTAAGTGTTGGGGGTGCTTTTTCATATGAGCAAATACCTGCACGTACAGACACACAGACATCTGTATTTCCCAAGAAAGCCTAGGATTAGGAAAAGGATGTCGTCTCTGGAGAGTTACTGCCATTGCCCATGTTAAACATCACTGCCCTCATTCCTTTTTTATCTTTGTTCTTCCACTCACCCATCACCTCCTCTTTCTCTCTCCCACACAGTTTTCCTGCAGTCCTGACCTGTGCCACTCCTCACTGGCTAAAAGGGGGTATTCTCCTAGCAGACTGTTGGCCTTGGGGAGCTCAGCCATGACTCTCCAACATGCTTCCTGGGGAAGAGTTGGAAATGAAAAGCTCCCCATGGAGGAAAGACAGGGAATGGCATTTGCGGGGGGCCAGAATTAGAGGTTTCTGGCGCAGGCAGGTTTCACACTACCTTCAGAAGGGTTTGTATTTTCTTGTGATGGGGTTTGTCTTGTGTTGTCTAAAATGCAACACACCTACCTTACCTGCATGCCCTGAGATTCCCCTTGGATGCCAGTATGTAGCATCCCTGAAAACAAGGCCACTTTGCTCCCTATACGTAAAAAATAAGGCTCTGCATCACACTTTGGTGAGAACTTGTCTCAGTCTATAGGTTCACTGGCACACCATGTCCCCAACAGGGATTTAGCTGTCCTCGTAAAGCTGGCAGGCACTTGTCTAATGTAAACATTCCCAGGGAGATTTTACATACATTACAATGGAAAAACCCCTTTGGTTGTTTTCTGACCAGTTTTGGGCAATGTCTGACTTCATGTACTCAGACTGGATGGAGTTGGCTTAAGGATTTTCTCTTTAAAAAGATTTTCTCTGCTTCTGGATGAAGCACAAGTGACTATTTCCCCCCCTTGTACAGCTGAAATGTGTCATTTCAGACAGAAACAACAAAACATGATGAAATTAGTGTCCCTCCTGGAATTTAAACCCTTTCATATGTTTCTACATTCAATAATCTTAATATACTACACCCAAAGCATGTATATCTATATGTGCAGTATCAGAATGAAGTCTATGTTATAATATTGTCACCCAAGCGGCATGTTTGCAACACCAGCCCCTTTCATATCAGAGCAGGTTGTTCTGCTTCTTATACTTTCCTCTCTGCATCTGCTCTGAGACTACACCAAGCTGAGTTTTTCTTAAAAAACCCCCAAAAACAAACTGCAAAAATTGCAACGGTTTCATCACATCAGCTAACTTTTGTCCTGTCACCTTATTTCAGTCTCATCTCTGTTAGTAGCACACATATTGTGCTCAGGAGTAATTCAGCTCAACTATAAGAAGCCAAATTACTTCTCAAGTTTGTTAGACCTTCGATACAGGCTGATTCCTCCCAGCAAACCTTCTCCAAAGCCACTTATGGATAACACCACTGCCACAAAATGCCACCCTGGAAATTTGACCCCACTGAGCCCTACCAGAGGAACATCAAGACAGGCTGCAAACCTCCCTCCTGGTCAGGAGGGTCAGAAACATCACCCTCCTGCTGGCTGTGGGGACATTTCTCCCATCAGCTGCCCCAGGTGAGCCGTGGAAGTCTTTTCCTACAGGTCCTGGATAACTAAACCCAAGTTCGCAATGTGTTTTGGATAAGGTGCTTTCTGGTTCTTTATGCAAAGTGGCCTCTGTCCCACCCAAGACCCTCTATTTTCATTTTTTTGATTATTTGCCTAAATCTACCAATGCCTGTTTTTCATGAGAGCAAATGGGTAAGGTCTGCAAGGCTGTATGTGGCAGGAGGGACTGATCTCCAGGAGCAGCCCAACGAGGCAATCCCACAAAGGAGCAGAGAGCAGCCATCATGCTCTGCCCTCCCCAAGAAGAGCCAGTCCAAGGAGTCAGTCCAAAGTACTCTCATATTAACCTGCCTCTGAAGTTTAGGTAAACTTCCTGATCACTTAGACTTTCAATTTATTTTTAGGGAACTATTTCCAGTAAGTGGTTCAAGATGGCGTACAGTTTAACTGGAAGCTTGGGAATAAAAAGATAGTCACAGAAAAGCTGGGTTCAATTCTTGCCTCTGCCACAGACTTCCTGTATAAATCTGGACTCACAGCACCGGGGGCTGGGGTGGGGGGGAGGCATTCACCCACCTAACTCAAAACATCTAATTTCAATGGCTCTATTAAGAGCTCAGGCTTCCATTAGAGCCAGGCTGGGAGGATCCAGAGCCCTTCCAGGAGTGCTGCACTCCCTGGCTGTATAGGGAGCACAGGCTCCCAATTTAAGAGCACAAAGCAGACTTCTAAATCATCTCTGCCCTCCTGACGCCCTCGGGGCTCAGTTTGTCACCTGAGAAATATGTTCAGGGATAGTGACATGGAGAAAGTGGCACCCAAAGCTTGAGCTCAGGACAGATGCAGAAGATACACCAGGCAAGACCAAAGTTCAGATTTAAAATTTTTCACTGGTATCTGTAATTTACCACATTTCTGATTTAAAGAAAAATGTTTTAAGTCCAATTTTATAAATGTGTTTCTCCCCTCCCCACCCCTGCCTTGTTTCCCCCTCTCTCCCAATCTTGAGAACAAAGCATCACTGCAAAAGCACTTCTGGGTCACACTGGTGAAAGCAGTTACTAAATGTCTGAGCTTCATGAATGGGCCCCCAAAAGAAAGTATCTCTGCTATCAGTGTTTTTGAAATGAAAAAGTAGACTGTGTACTCAAGTTCTTCCCCAGACATACACTGTAAGGATTTTTTTGGTTCACCTTTAATTCTCAGTGACTGAGAATATTGCTTGTTACATCTCTAGAATGATATTCTGTGAGAACACTGTTTGAAATGCCCAAGAAGTGAGAGCAACAACATGGGCCAGCATCTAATATTGGGTAAGGAATTTTAAAACGTGAACGTGAGGCTTCACATATATCAGATTCAGCTCTTAACAATAAACACGTTGAACATTGCTGAGGCGCCTTTTTTTTCTGGGAGTTGGTTTTGTTTCTTTTTTTTTAGGACTGTAAGTAAACTCTCCCTTCACAAAATGTCCCTTTTGGGACTGACGCTGTATCAGTATCTGAAAATTGTGCTACTGAGCAGCTACTCAGAATGCTGCTGGTGATAAATTAAACCAGAGGAAACGGATCATTTCTACTATCAGGGTCACTGTTGTCAACTCCTAACAGGGCAATTGACTTGTCAAGTTGTCTCTGAAAGCCCCAGCTCAGATTTCATTGCCTTTCACATTTTTTTTCAGCATTGTATGCAAGGGTCTCAGTGTCTGTCTTTCACCCGGCACTTCGGGAAATTCCAGGAACCAATCCTGCTCATAAATTGCAGAGCAATAGTCCCAGCACGAGACTCTCCTACGGGAGCAGCTCTGTGGAAACATTACATACAAGTAAAGATACGACAGGGCTGTGCATGGGAACAGATGGGGATTTGCTCGTGTGTCGTTATCAGACACGAGCAAGAACTTAAATGGTGAAAGGTCATTTGGAAGAGCCACAGGACACAAGGAGAGAAGGCGGCATCAAGAAGAGATGAAAAACAAAGCTGTGACACTGAGGTTCGCTGTATTATTATGATAACAAGCAAAATCCACCTGCTAGAGACCCACCTATAACATTCTCTAGTTACATTCTTATAACTTATGTAATAGAGACTTATAAATACCCATGGCAGCTAGAAACCAAAACAAGATCAGTTCTGCATAACAGCACTCACTCAGCAGGGGAGAAATCCTCTCTTCTAATCAACTTCCAGGTTAAAAGACATAGCTACAGCAGGAAAAGCATCTTGTTTGAGTATCACAGACAGTAATGCTAGAAAAGCCATTTCCAGAATGTTTGGGTCATGCCGCTACCCAAATTAGAGTTTCAGTTTTCCAATAATGCTCTGGAGAAGTGCAGAAACTTGAGTGATTACTTAAGGGAAATGTCACTATTATAAAAAACGCTCTTGTTCCAAACCCAAAATTGGTCAGTGGTCAGCTAAAAGATTTCTTTTCTTGTTATAGATTTCTTTTGGTGGTGGTATTGCTGCTGTTGCTGCAATTAAATTGAAAGGGTTCTCTTATGATGATTAACATCATTGTTTTTATTACTGATTAAATAAATAGTTCAATTTTGGTTTTACTCCCCAGAACTCAGCTGCATCCATTTTTCCATGGAAGACCTCAGTTTCAATCAAAATCATTTCTGGAGGAAAAACTTTCTGTTGGAAAATAGTGCCCAACTCTTATAATTATGGTTAAAAATCCAAACACACCCAGAGGTACTGTAAACCCTTGTTATCTTTGGGATGTCTGAGTTCCTCTGGCATCTTCATCTATAGCCATGGCACTTGGAATGGAGGAGGTGAAGCAAGAATATGTGTAGGGGTTTCTCTGCTTGGCCCTGCAAGAATTCCTCTTCCCTCCACCCCCAAAAAGACAGCTTTTCCTCCCAGTTCCATGCTCTGTACCACCTCACCCCCAGTTTACCCTCTTGTCATTTCCTTTTGCCCTCTTCCCGCCGTATCACGTTTCCAGTTCAGAATCTGTAGATCCACAATTGTTTAAAAAGCAGCTCAAACTTCCAAGTTATAAACATTGCTTCCTCTGTCCCCTGAATTTATTTTAATAGCTGATATTTGAGCCCAGGGGATTGTTTTAACTAACACTGTATAGTCAGAAGGAATCACTTTCCTCCAGGCTACCTCTGGGTCAACAGCATAAGGCAAGACCCCCTCACATTTCATTACCCAGGGATCAGATCCCCTTTCCCAATCCATCACTCTGAAGCTCATTCCTCCTATTCCTCTCAGATTTGCCTGCATGATTCATGCAGTGCCAAATCAACAGTATATTTGCTTTTTTCTCAGTTCATTGTTTTTATTTGCTTACATGTTCCCTGTCATAGTTCAACTCATAAATCAACGCTGGTTTATTTTTTACAAACCCGTTGAAAGTTTGAGCCAGTTTCCACTGTTATGAAAGACTCCCAATACTACACGTCCTTTAACAGGTGGAAAATGTCTTAGGAGGCTGTTTGGATGGGAACGATTTTCTGACTTAAAGACAAAGCAGTACTTATTTATGACTTAATCTAATTCCAAAACAAAGTAACAGTTCCCTGCACTGAATTGTCTCCTTATGATGGTCTCCCACTAACATATGGCTTTATTGTTTAAATAAAAAATGTGATATTGAAACAATTTCTAGCTATTAAACTTGTGTAACTGATTGCAGCAAAACAATGTTCCCGGGATACTTTAACAGACCATTTTCCCTTAAGACAACCCCAAAGTGCCTGTCCTAACTAAAGCTGACATTAGAAAAGCAAGGACACAAAACCAAAGACACTCTCCCCCTCCAATCCTTTCACTTAACCTTTACAACAAAGAGCTGCTGATTAACTCGGTTATCAGTGGAACCAGAACACCCATTTTCCAGTGACCTAAACTTGGAGAAAAGGGACTGCAAAGACCCACTTCCAAAGCTGAGTTTTACACACCCTACCAAGGCCAAAGCTTGGCTCAGCAGGCCAAGCCCCCGCAGTTCCTGCTGGAGACAAGGCTCACCCCTGCCGCCTGGCCAGGTACCCAAGTGCAGAGCGGAACCTGCCTTTGCAGCACATCCCACTTCAATCTCCCTTGTTACAGGGGAGGACAACTGGCTGTTGTGAGTGACGGGTCCCCCCCCAGCCCTGTGAGCAGACAGGGTGGTTCTCCTCCCCTCCCAGCTGCACACTGCAGTGGGACATGATCCCTGAGACCATCTGGTGTCTCCTCCTCTCCCCGGCTGACTTCAGCTCCCCGCTGTCGGCCAAGTGAAGGCTGCACGCCTGTGTGTGCCTCTCATGTCTCTTCCTTGCATGAAAGACATGAGCCACTGGGCCACTGCTTCTGGGCTAGGACACTGAGGGTGTTCACTAGCAACCTGGAGGACAACCATGTGCTGCAGGTCAACAGCTTCAGTGTCTGCAGAGCAGGAAAGGAACAAAGAGCAAAGCAGGTTGTGGCCCCAACAGCCCCTGTTGTACATGGGAAAGCCGTAACATTTGTCTGAAAAGTGCCAAAAATATTTGGTTTGACAATTCTAAGCTTTGTCACCTTGCTTTTTCTTCAGATGAAAAATTGACTGAATCTGACCCTTTTCTTGTAAGATATTTCAGATTTGAGACATCAGCATTTTCCAACCACAACACGCTTCGAAAAAAACTCAACCGGCTTGGACAGTCACTATGAACTTGTACACTCTACTTGTTCTCTTCTAGCTCTGAGATCACCAGGGATGGATCCAATACTAGGTTCCTGTAAGCCAAGAATCCCTTTGTCCCTCATACAAGCTGCCATCTCACAAAAAAGCCACTTCCAAGCCTCCTACTTGGTGGAATCAGCAACCTGTCCTTCAAGCGTTTACAAAAATCTTTGGATTAATCTGCTGTAAGGCCATTAGAAATAGTTTCTTGCTAAGCACTGATACTATTTTTGATGAAGATCAGCTCTAAGTTCAGATCAGGTGTTTGTAAAGTTTATGCCATTCAATAGAAATGACAAGAAACATCACGGAAAATTAAGAAAGTGGGTTAAAAGCAATCATCTCTTTCCTTCACAAAAGAATCAACACACATTCCATGGTAACTTCACAAAGGCCCCGTTCCTAAGTTGACTATGTCATTACACAACTCCTTGTCAATGGGATGAAGATGAAGACAGGGGGATTTAGGATTCCCTGTCACAGGCTGATAGATTCCCATCTTCTGAAGCAAGACCACAAAGGTCCTTTCTGGATGGTGTGCCATAGTCAAATGGGCAGTTACAAGTTCTGTACTCCAACACCGACGAAATCCTGTAGGCCAGGAATATGGATTGTCCAGCTAGGTATTTCCTAACATTTTAATATGCATTATTTACTTCTGCTTTCTGTTTGCCAGAGCAAGAAGCTGACTCTCCCCACAAATCCTAATTAGACGAGTTACAACGGCTGGAAAAAATAATCCCATTTTCAGGCACACAAGCCTTTTCTGTGCAGGTCTGTGAGCCCAAAACTGTTCCAGCTGTACAGGCAGACCTAACAGAGAAGATTACCTGTACCTGAGAGCCTTGTCTGCCTTATGTCCATAGACAGTCCAGGCTACCACAGCACCACTGCTTTAACTGTGCATTTCAACATTCCTGGCACAGCGAGACTTTAAGCTTGGGTTTTACCTCTGGAAGTAACAACATACTGAAGGCAATTAAAAATATTAAAAAAAAAAAAAAAGGGTGCTTGCCTTCTATTTGTCTCTCTCAAACCCTCCTCCACTGAAACTAAAATTACATAAATCCAATTAGGAAGGAAACTAAAAAGGTTTGGATTTTTATACACTCCTCTAAAAGACTGGATTAGTTGCTGCAGCCCAAGCGGCTCACTGCAGGACGCCACTGGTGGACATGGACCCGGGCTGGAGAATTCCTGCTTGCCATGAAAACAAGAAGGTTGTTGCAATGCACACAGACCCATTATTATTAATTTGCTCCAGCTTCTGGGCAATTTTTGAATTGTTCCTCAATTTTTTAAAAAGTGATTTATGGGTTATAGGGAGAGGGAAAAGCAGGGGTTTTGCAAATAGTCCCTCCTTTTCATTCCGTTTCAGGGCATTAATTGCTCATTGTCTGTAATTGGAAACAAAGTGCATTCCTACTCGGATCACATGCAGACAGCTGCCCTGATGTGGCTCAATGTACAATAAACCTCCAGGGTGGTTCTGCAGGCTTGCTTGCATTAATAAACTTAACATATATGGACTTTGAAATCCATGGAAGTTATGTCTAATGGGCACCTTTGGATGAAGAGGCACTTTAAGTTCCTGCTTTGGGAATATTCTTCCTCTTTGGAGGTGCACTCATTAAGGCAATGACCTGAGATATCACAAGCGTTCCTAAATCTCACCCTTCTTGTTTAAAGCCAAAGTTTTGAGTAGCATTTTGCCTTCCCTGTGTCAAGGCAGGCCCCAGAAGACTCCCATAGAAAGGAAAGAAAGAAAGAAAAATAAAGAGACAGAAATTGCTGTTTCTAAAATCCAGTTTTCCATTTCCCCAGGTTTATCTCTGTTTCTAAGCCTGGTAAATGCAACCACATGATTTTATTGGCTTGACAGCCAATTTCCCAGGCTATAACTTGCCTTTAGGAAACATGGCTATGAAAGCCAGTCCATTAAATTCCCCATTGCTGTGACCAAGCAGAACAGTGATGGTTCCCACAGACAGAAGGGAAAAGGAATGATTCCTCACTCCATACCTTGGTCCAGTTTTAAGAAGACTCCCATTTGACTAAAAATCCTGTTTTTGATTTTACAGTGGGAACTATTTATAAAGCCCACAGCTAAACCAAAATTTTCCTGTAGTTTCTGAGGAGGTCAAATGAAAACAAGCTATTTTGAGTCAACCTTTCTGGAGAGAAGTAGGTAAAGGGAAGGCTTCACAAGGAGGATCAGCAACAGGAAACTGAATCCCTGGAAGGATCCTGGGCATACCTGAAAACTCTCTTCACACAGGGGGAGTCATTCAAGGGGTCTGCAAACCATCTTTGTTAAGGTAAGCTTGAGGATTTTGCCTGAAACAGTACAGGAAAAACACAGCTCCTTTCTTCTCTGAGCAGGTTTGTGGGACTGCAAAGCTCTGATGTCAACAAGGAAAAGGAAGACGTGCTTGGCTGGGTGCTGGGACCTGAGGGCAGCAGGTGATAGAGGAAACAGGTACTGAAATCCTGACCCTGGGCCAGGCATGGTGACCCACCAGACTCGCTGCAGCAACGAGCCAAGAGAACGTGAAACAGTTAAAATTTCCAGGGACAGTTGCATTTATTTTAAAGCTCACAGCAGCCCTTTAAGTGAAGAAATAAAATCCTTCATCTCCAACTGCACATAGACCTAAGCATGAAAGCGGTTTGGGGGAACTCGTTATTAAAATACAGACCACACAGTAAAGGCTGAAACAACAGAGAAAGTATTTTTGTTTCCAATGCTAAATTCATTAAAGGTATTTCTTTCACTTACAGGAACATCACCCCTACTAGATATTGTACAAAAAACCACCAGGCAGTCCCTCCTAAACCCCTCAACCATCACAAGGAATATAAACAAACATGTATGAAACATCTACTGAAGTCCAATCTCCCTTTAAAAAAAATATATAAAAATTTATGCCCTGATTATTGTAGACTTCAACAGAGATTATTTTTTTTTAAGTAAACAAAAACTGGCATGCTGCAAGAAAAGTGATTGCCTCAATAGAGAAGTGCCCATTTATGTCATCCCACAATTATTTTGAGCACTGTAGTTGAGGTTAGTCCCTCCAAGGCATGTACAAATTGCAAATACACACAAATAATAATGCTCATACTTTTGGAAAATGTGAAACCCTTTGTTTTGGAAAGGTTGTTCCTATTATTTGTGGCTTGCAACTGTCATCATTATTCAAGCCTTGTCTTCTTTCATGATTGTTCTGCAGCTACTGGGTGCTTGAGAACTTCCCCAAAATTAATATACTTCAAAGAACCAGACATTTTGTATATAGCTTAATTACAGCCTATATAATTATGTTTTAAAATGATAAAAACTCCTCTGTGCCATAAATGTACTCAGACTTCTGCTCACAGGCAAGCTACTACATATCATCCGACAGTGCAAAGGGCCAAGAAATTCCATTTCATTAATTGTTTCCTCCAAATCCAAAACGTAATTACATATTTTCCAGGGACCTTTGACATTTTCACACTGTGGCTTGGAATCTGATCATACCCTGAAGTCAACTGCCTGGCTGGTCACAGAATGAACAAAAAAAGATGGCTAGGGAGGTAAACTGGGCCTTTTGCAGACTGCAGAGAGGAGAGGAGCGAGCTGCATGTTTGGGTCAGGTTTTGGTAACAGAACCTCGCAAGCAACGACAGGAGATGATGAGCTCAACTGTTGTCTCAAGGAATAACTTCCAGAGAGATGAGAAAGGGCTCTGGGAGAGAGGAGTGTCTCTCTCTGCTGCAGCCATGGCTAGTTCACACCAGAGCTAAAGGAATTCTTGAACTTTTTCTCACCCTGAGTTTTGGGCCCCCCATGTTTCTGGACTCTCTTTTTGAGCACAAACCCCAGCCTGGGTGAGCAGCCAGATCTGAGCCACACAGACGTAATGCTCCAACACTTGATCCCTCCAAGAGACATCCCAGAAGGTGGGTGCTGCTGGGAACTGGCACCAAGGGCCAGTGCTGCCCTCCTCATTCAGGGTGGGCACGTCCTTGGGTCTATCACAAGCCACAGTGATTTTATTAAGGAATAACTTGTTACTAATGAATGGACTCACTGGTGAGGACTCACTGACTCTCATCCAGCCCACCATTAGTATCAGATGAGTGTGCTGTGTACGCACACAAGGTACATGTGTGTTAGTAAATGACTAGTTGACTTAATTAAAAGACCTCAGTGAAATCAGCCTTAAACTTCTGCAAATGCTAAATTCACATTAAAATTCAATTTTTAACATAACACCATGTGGGGGCTTTTTAATCTCAAAATGGTTTTTTTGTGTTGCTTTGGATGCCTCAACTCCTAGACAAACATATTTCTTCAGAATGTCATTCTGTTTCCTCTCAGTTTCAGGAACGGGAGAGCAGCACCTTATTAGAAACAAAATCGATGAGTCTCCATGAATCATTACTTGGAGTTTGGAAAGGAAAAAAGAAATTTGGCAAGCCTTTAGTCAGTAATATGTGCTTCTAAAACCTACCCTTTGAAAGGGCCAAGTTATTACACTGTGAAAAGTAGTTACTCAGCACGTGCTGTAACTTTTCATAGGGATTTTTAGGCCAAATTTAAAGAGTGCTAATGATTTTGAATGCCAGACTTGAGACCCTACAGCAGGATGAGGTTTTAACAAGACTTGAACAACTGCCTTCCCTCCCCCAGGTCGTGCCTCTTTAAAGAGCCGGATTTTTGGTGCCTTAAAGCACCCCACATCTCCAGGCATGGAAAGTCTTGGCCTTTGTATCCTTTCAGTACATTGATAGTAAACTCCCACTCAGGCAGTGGGAAAGCTCCTAGCATTCACCAAAATATGCTGGCATACTGGCAACAACATTTATTACCAGGAATAAGGAGAAACCACAACTGCAAGCGCCTGGTTCAGCAGTGTGAACATACACAGTGACAGGGCACATCAACTCCTTTCAGACTGCCTAGTTCTGGTCCTGGGAGCAATCTCGCCATGGAAACTTGGAGCTAACTTATTCTGCTCCTCAACTACCCTCCCAACTCACCTATTATTGAGGGGAAGCCTGTTGGAAGGTTCTCTGACAGCAGCTTATACCAAATGCTTTAGAAGATGGCATAACCCCAGGGTGATGTGTGGTAAGGGCCAGCACCTACTACTTATTCATCTTATTTATTTCAATAAATAATTAAAAATACTTGTGAAGGCAGACTAGAGATAACATGTAATTAATTGGATCACAATTCTCAGAGCTTGCCAAATATCATAGACAGGTGTTATTGTGGGGAGAGCAAGGAAGTTGAACCTGACTGCTCTTCTTCCAGCACGCCAGCTCAGGGCAAGCCTGCAAAGCTGGAGCCCTGCAATGAAGTGGGCAGGCAAGAAATCCGATTTAGGAAGCCCCAAGAACCCCATTGCACATCCAGCCAGCCAAGGGCTCCGAGCCCCTGAACTGCCACCAGGTCCCCCATCAGCCACCTGGTTCCTCAGGGATGCAGCTCCACTGCAAGGGGAACCCTTCTTTAACGTTTCCCAAAGAAAGGAGAGATGAAAACAAGAGCATCATTTACTCCCTCTAATTGAGAAACAAGATAGGAAGACAGATAAGCCAAGGAAAATTGGCACAGTTCCATGGACTTCAATTGATCCTGGAGAACAGGGATGATCATGGCATAAAGAACTTGAGTGTGCTGCTATTACTGCCCTGTGACAGTAATACCAGGCTGTCACTTGACACATCTCATCTTGGGATAGAAAACCCCTTTCTAAGGGAAATGAAGTTGCATCAGTTTACCCAGAAGGAGCTACCCCAACAGTTTTTTCCTTGTCATTCACAATCCGATTTTTTTCCTTGCTAGGACAAAAATAATACAGTGCTAGCTGTTGCCAAATATCCACTTTTGAAACTCAGGCCCAGTCATTTTTAGCTAAGCAAACTTGGCACAAAACAAGTGTTGCCTATGGACAGAGTTTATAATGTGGGAAGTTTGCCAGGATCCTATTGCAGCCTACTTTGAGGTCTGGTGCTTCACCTTCTCACCCTACAACAAAGATTAAATAGTCTTCTAACAAGGGAAAAAAAGAAAAGAACACCTGATACTATTTTTCTCTTCCCTCCCTAGGAATTCCAGTCCACAGGAGATGAATTTCAATAATGCCATGAGCAAAACTGTGGCTTTGCCTGAAGCCAGCAGTACTTCTGCAGGCTGTGATTATTTATGTGCAACACACATGTAAACACACATGCACACAGAGCCAGCTTTAACAGGAGCCTGGTAGAAGAGCTCTGGTTTAAAGACACAAAGCAAAATACCATGTTAAAAAAAAAGGCAAATAAATGCTGTCAAATAATGCAAAGCTAGAGGGACTCTCATTTTAGAAAGATACTCAGCACCCAGGGTGCTGTTTATGACTCAGAGGAAGGACTGTAACACAACAGAGCTCACACACCACCCCATCAGTGTAGAACACATCCCAAAAACACCTCCTGACCAACAGACCTGACAAATTCCTCTGGGCATTAATTTGGATCTCTTTGCTGACAAGGGAGTTGGATGGAAGTAGAAGGCACTGCACCATCTTCTCACCCGCAGCAGCAAGAGGCCTTCAACAAATTCCCTGCTTTCCTCTCTGTGCCCGGGAAGTGAAAAGGACCCAGAAACATCCCCCCAGAAAAGAGAGTCTCTGCTCTGTCAAAGCCTGTGCACAGCCCCCACCTCCACAGCCTCGGCAAAGTGTTTGGTGTGGTCTGGGTGTGACACAGGACACAGAAAGAGAGCGGGATGGGGATGTTCCCCTGGACCAGCTCTGCTCCTTTGCCTCTCTGAAAGAATAGCCAAGACAAGACAGGAGGGTGTGGGTGGGAGGGAACCACGGAAAGATTGATGTAAATTCATTTTTAAAAGCCAGACAGATGAAAATAATTTTCACAGCCCCACAGCTGTTCTATGGAGTTTTTTTGGACTAAGCCTCAGCAAAACATGGTGTAGATGCGAGCCCAAAGCTTGGGCAGAGCAGCTCTGCAGAACCAGAAGAGTCCCAGCACCTCTGCTCCCTCAGAGCCCCCTTCGGTGTGCTGCCCTTTACACCTGGTCCCCAGGTGCCCTGGGCAGGACAGGCAGTGCCGCTCCAGGCCTTGCCCAGCTCTCTGCCAGCACCTTTCAGCACAAGGAAGCAAAACCAGGAGAGGGAAGAGACATAAGTCCTGACACTGCACTGTCCAAGGTGATGCTGCCAAGCCTCGGACCACAGGCCTGACAGACGGCCTTACAGCTACATTTATCCTGGGTATTTTCCTATAAACCAGCCCTGCCAACAGCCAGCCAGCACTTTCTGCAGCCTCCACTGCGCTTTGTGGAGCAAGATCTTACACTGGTTTGTAAAGGCTACAAAAATCTCTCTGTGTTGGAGCCAGACAACACATGTTCAGGAACTCAGTGTTGTGCTCCACGTCCTGGTGCCTGCTAGGAGGCAGAACTGCCTTTTCCGAAAGAGGGGAAGCAGGAGGGCGCCAGGCATGCCAGCTCCCTGGGGAACCATCTGGCCAAAGACAAGGCCCAGTACAAAGGGAAGGTGTCTCTCTGCACTGGTCCCAAGGATTGTCCCTCTCAAGACAGACTGAGCTCATCCCTCACCCACTTCAGGCTCTAGGAATGGCCTCAAGAAAACGATGGAGAATACAGAATACTACCATGCTCTCAGGAGTCCAAGCTGGCACCTTTGGCTGCCTAGGTGTTCCTCAGCACAGCTGAAAACCTCGCTCTGAATGTTTTCCCTGGGAGTGTTTCATGAAATGAAAGTGTTCCAGACTGCTCTTATAAAAACTGCCACGGCTCCGACAGCAATACCTCGAGCAGACACGAGCAGGGCGACTGGAAAGCCACCACTGAAGGCAACACCAAGTGAGACTGACCAGGAGTGCTGAGCCTTGGGGCAGGATTAGGGCACCTGGGCTCAGCAACTCCCCTTCCTCTGGATATTTATCCCCAAACACACCTGACCCCCTCAGGACATGGAACATCCTCAGGCAGCCCCCCCAGCACAGGGAGATCACATTGCACCTTGTTTATACACAATGGCACAATATAAAAGCCATTTGGAACTTGGGCTTACTCGCTGCTAGTAAAGAATCCATCAGTAAATTTCTTCTTTTACTGGTTCACTTACAAACCTCACAGCAGTGTGTTGTGTTTATTTTTCCAGAGCACCAATAAAAACCTCTCTGATTAAAGAAATGGAGAGAGGGGGAAAGAGAGAGAGAGAAAGAGAATAGAGAAAAAGAGAATAGAGAAAAAGAGAGAGTGAGATGAAAAGCTGACCTGGGATAACCCAGGCAAGCGCTGAACCTCAGCAGGGCTGGATAAAATGAGCCAAGTGCTGAAAAATTCAGCTGTAGGACTTTAATTTCCAGGGATATGAACTAGGTGTAAACGCTAAAGAACCACAAATATATTCTACATGCATTATTATGAATTAATAAGAAAAGAAATTTGTGTCTTTAAAGCGAAAATAGATCTAACCCCAATTTCTGAAATGTCAATTCTACATTTAACAAAGCTGTTTAATTTTATTGTTGTTAAACAGGTTAGTTCTGGACCTTTCCATCAATTATTTCTTAGAACACGAATTTGTGTAACTGGACTTTTAAAGAAAAAACAAAGAAGAAGGGAACAACTTGCCCTAAACAGACTTGATTTATCACAGCCTGGTTTAGAGAATTCATATTCAAACGTGAGGTAAAATTCACACATAGTCCTAACATTCAACAAAAACAGATAAAGACAAGAATTTTGACCATTTGATTTCTATTCTAATTTTTTTAAACCCACCTCAGAAAAAAAAAGAAAAGGAAAATAAATCCAATCTTGTAAGTTTAACAAGTATTACACTAGCCTGTGTCTGGAGAGACCCTGGAGCACAGAATGGGGGAACAGGCGCCATTTTGTGTAAACAGGCGCCATTTTGTGTAAACAGGCGCCATTTTGTGTAAACAGGCGCCATTTTGGGAAAACAGGTGCCATTTTGTGTCCGTGGAAACCACAGGGCACAGAGCTGGGAATGGGAGCCATTGTGTGCCCATGGAAACCATAGGGCACAGAGCTGGGAATGGGAGCCATTTTTTATTTGTCTGGGATACCTTTAGTCAGAAGCTGTACAAGGTTAATGGTATTTGTGACAACACTTGGGCAGGTTGTGGCCTTCTCTTCTTTTATTCTTTAGTCCTGCTGGGTTATAGGTCTGAGCTGTGGTGTGGCTATGAGGGATCCAAACTCATTGTCCCTCGCCATCCTTTATATCAGCTGAGTGGGGAAAGCAGGCCCAAGAGTGAGATACCTTGTCTGAGCTGGATGGAGTTTCTCTCATTGCTGAGATCTTCCTAGCTTTACAACTTTCCTGCAAAGAACTTCCCCCAGGTGTAGATATTTTCCTCCTTTACTACCTGTGAGTTCTCTGTCTGTAACTATCTGTTTAAAATTATGAACAATTCCTATCCTGCTCATGTATTTTCAATTGTCACCTTGAAAATAATTATAAGCTGTGGTTCTGTCCTCTTTGAGTCAAGGCAGTGCCATTGTTTCTAGTGCAGTCACATGTCTCATTGTCCAGTTTCAGGGTTCATTACTCAGCAGTGGAAATTCCATCTGGGCTGGATGGAATTTTGGGTGGGGAGCAATTAAAAACCCCTTAAATACAGGTATTAACTGTTCTATTTATGGAACAGCAAGGGAGATGAATAGCTTTATCTGCAGTCTGGCAGCTTTTGGTAAGTTATTGTAAGTTAAGTGAGTTTCAAGCAATGCAACATTTCTGCTTTTACTGAGCTTCAGTCCCCTCAGCTTCTCCACCTGCATGATGTGCATGTGCAGCCTGGGAAAGGTTCAGACACAGCAGCAGTCTAGGTGGGCAGCCAGCTCTGGGCCAAATACTGTAGGCTAAAATATAGCTGGAGATCATCAAAGCTGCTCCTTTTAGGACAAATTCTTCGGTTTCTCTGAATCCAGACCTGTTCAGTAATTGTAGGCTCTTTGGCTCTCCGTGGATGGAGAGGAAGGCCAGGCAGAGACTCCAAGAGTTGCTTTTTGGATTTCAAGGAGGTTGTTACAGTGAGATCTGACATATTTAATGAGTGCATGTTTTTCTGAGTCATCATTTCAGATCTGTGTTTATTCATACAGTGGTATGGGTTACCTTCCCTTTCCAAGCCCTAGGAAATCATGTTATTAGTGATAAATACTCAGATTGCTGCTGGCATCTGAGGATTTACCACACAGAGCAAGCTCAGGGGACATGAGTATCCCCTTGGGAAGGCTGAGGGGGTGGTTGGCAATGAGAAAGCACCTACGCTCAGTTCTGCAGCAAAATGAGACAAATCAAATTCTTTCACACCAAGTAGGGAAACTCAAAGGGCTGCTTTGCTGACCAGATGTGCTGAGTAGCAGAATGGGAAGGCAGAGCTGAGGTGGGTGTATGTGTGTGTGTATTCAAGGAATCCATTGGTTTCCATCCAGTGTAGGATGAACTGGTAGCTGGGACATGATTAGAAGCATTGAAAATCAGTGATCTTGGAGACGGGTTAAGCTGGACTCCAGCTCTCAAAGACAGGTTCAGAGTGCTGTGTCTGAGGAGTGAAATGGGTCAACAAGCTCTAAATCTAGGAAGGCTTTGCTTCTGCATCAGAATGGAAATAGATATTTTTTTTCCTCTGTCACAGTGATAGGAATGCCACTCTGGTGACAGCTCCAAGGACCTCCCCTTGTGTGCTACTTCATCACCACCCTGCAGCCCTCTGCTTGCAACCAGTCCCATCCAGGGCAAAAGAGGGTGGAGAAGGGATTGATCTCTGCTCCAGCATGGGGAACTGGGGCTACAACCAGAGTTTGGGGATTGTTGCTGCTCCCAGTTCCTGGTGGAGAAACTCCCCTGGGTCACTGGTCAGACTGTCTTGTGCATCTTCCAAGGCCAAGATCCAGAAAGTGCAGAATTGGTGCTGCCACAAATGGGCATTTCCTACCTAGAGGATGATGGACCTGTTGAGATCTGCAGAGGAAGGGTTTTTGGAGGACTGCAGTGAAACAGGCAACTGAAAACATTCTGCTGTTTTGTAAGAGGGTGGAAGAGAGGGCTGAGACACTGGGGAGGGCAGGATGCTGTCTGTGTGAGAGACCTGAGTCTCAGGACAGGGCTGCACATCCTCAGTTGCTCCTTGTGAATCACTGGGGATGGAGTCAGTGTGTTATGGAAAGGGTGTTGCGTGCAAAGCAGTGCTCTGTGCTAACATCAAAGATATTTGTCTTGTTGGTTCCTTACTGTCTTTGATTTCCCCAGAAACAAAGAGAATCCCTTAAGGAATTTCTTTCTCGTTTTCCTCCTGAAATGTGATTATTTGAAGAGATTGAGGAATTGCATAGTTTAGGAAAAGCTTCCTAGGGGAAAGCAGCTTGCAGGTCTGGGCATGTCAGCTTCTGTTGCCTTGTGCTGCGTCCTGAGACTGAGTCAGGAGCACCCTGGGAAATACCGATCTGATGCTGCAGCCAGTGCCTGCAGCTCCATGGTAGTCCACAGGGGTTTAAGCCATCAGAGGGCCTGAAGCAACAGCCAAACATGGTAGCAGAGGACTGAGGAAGCAGCTAGTGAGAGGAAAGTCCTTGCTTTCCCCTCAGTTACCAGTAGCATCAGTTCTGCCTTAGATTTTTTTCTGCTGCCAGGTCCAATGTTCCACAAAGATGTGGGACCTGCCTGGCCTCCCAGCAGCAAGGAAAGTGTGACTCTGAACACGGCCTCACCCTATGTCTGGAGCAAAGCTGCTCATGTCCCCAGTGAAATCCCTGTGCTGCAGTGGCAAAACCTCGGGACTGTTGCAGTGTGACGGATATGGCAGTAGCAGAGAGATAGGACATATAGAGAAGGGGAGTACCCCTGAATTATAACCTGGTCTTTAGTTATATTAAGGACAAAATGGCAGTACTTTACCTTTTTTCTATTAATGACAAAATAGATTTTGAGTATTTTTATTTTTACCCTTCCCTTTTATTTCCCCCTCTGGCTCTTAGCAATGCTCTGCTGCTCCTTAGCCAGGCAGCCAAGGGGCTGTGTGACCCTGACTGTCCCAGACCCTCCTGGCCTCAGGACATGGCTTTGCAGCTGGAACTGAAATCCATGTGTTAACCAAAATGCTGGCAACACTTCCTTTTGAGTCAGCGTCTCTGTGGGAGTGTTCTCCAATATAACTTTGGTACTGTAAATACTAGAGATATTTACCTTCTGTTGCAGGGGAGTGAGGGCTTTGGTCTTCCAGCATATTTAATTCCTTAGCTTGGCTTAGCCTTTATTGGCTCTGGACTGTCAGACAGGGGGGAAGGGGAGCTGTGGTGGATTTCTGCTTGTTTTCCCAAGGTACATGAGGTCTCACCCGCACAAGCAGGTGGCTTTGGAGGAGTCTGTCTCCGAAGACCACTGCTGACATTGGATGTGGCAGAAGTTACAATGCTTAAATATTAGTAGCAGCACCACATTGCAGATGTTATCCTCAAATCACCATCAGCCTCCTCTCTCCAGAAAGGCCTCTCTGATTAATGCTTGTAGCATAGGAAAGAAACACCATAATACATGGATTTCATAAGCAGAGAATTTGTCAAATACAAACATGGCCATTCAGGCATACATTGATCCAGAGGCCCTTGTGACTGCTTGCAGATTGATGATCCACAGCCCTCCTGGGCCAACATAAAGCTGGAGGTGGGCACAGCCAGCCAGGGATTGTCCCAGCTGAGGGCAGGACCAGATGAAGGCCATTTCTAGATTTATCATGGTTATTTAAAAATGGTTATCAAAATGTTTCTATTCTCAGTAGTAACACATTTTTAGAGCTTACCAAACAGCATACGGATCTCTGAAAATTAAATACATTGTTTTACCAAAACCCACATACCTCTATTATCTTTCCCTTTCCTAGTTTACAATTAGAAATGAAACTAAAAACACCCCCAGTTTTTAATTTTTTGTTGAAAAGGCCACTTGCTTGTTTTGACGGGTTAAATTTCACTACTATTTAGAAGCAGTTGCCTGAAGCAAAGCACGAGGTTTAGGCTTGGCCTACCCACACAACATATTGCCATGCTGATCTATCAGCCCTGACCACCTGTAGCCCTTTGCGTGGAAGGTGAGTGCAGGCCCAGAGCCAAACTGCAGCATGTGATGGAGATGTGCATGGATGTCACCAGTGTTCTTATCCTGGCCAGACCCCTGAAAATGCTTCCTGAAACACATGGCTGCAGGGCGAAGGGCTCCTGGGCAAGGCTGAGGTGCTGCACAGATACTCTGGGTGATTTATCCACTCCTGCACAGAGCCACTGGCAGTGCCAGCAGTGAGTCAGGTCTCCTCTACTCCTTAAATTTAGACTTGTCAGCTCTCATCTCTCTCTGCAGCTTTGTGAAGTGTAATGGGATCCAAGGTAGTTGCAAAACAATGTCAAAGGTGTTAAAATGATTACCATAAAAATACATCTGTTTTCTGCAGTGATGCCTTGGAATGCGACGGAGCTCTTGAAAACCAGAAGGGTGGCACCTGGCTGCCAGAGTGCTTCTTATGTGGACTTGGAGAAGTCTGCTGAAATGGTAGGATTTGCTTTTCTTTTAAAATCATTATTGTAGGCAGTTAGAAAAAAAAAATCAATTCTATTCCCCATGTGATGTGGATCTCGATGTAGCTTCTAAATCCCTCTAACCTGATTAAGGCCTTAAGAAGTTCAACTATTGAAAAATACGAGTTTTTTCATATAGATATCTGAGGTTTATCATCCCTAGTGCAGCAAATAAAATTAGGTGCCTAAGTCTTATCTTGAGAAATTCAAGTAGCTCAGCCTATAGGGACTGTTCAACCTTACCAAAGGCTTTAACATATGTTTGTATGTAAATATAGTTTACATATATATTAAGCTTACATACGTATATGTAAACGTAGATTCTGTATATGGCAGCTTGCAGCCAATCTTGAGAAAGGATTTTCTTGATACCCTTCTATGTTATGTAGCTGGGCAAACAGAGCTCAGTCTAACCCAGGCAGTTTTGAGATGTCTGTTATCTTTGTCATCCCTTGGATCACACCTTCTCTAAAGGGAGGTGAAGCTCGGGCATATGGTGATTGCAAAGATGCATCTTCCTCTATGGTAATGTTTACTTTATAGCACATGCTGGAAAGGGTGTCAGTGCAGAAGAATAGAAATTCAGGGCTCTGGTAACTGCACATGGCATGTATCTTCCCATTGGAAGGGAGTGTTGCAATTTCCAGCTAAAGTCATTGTGCTTTCATGGCCTACCAAGTCCTTGTGTGCAGTGTGCCATACTCTGGGATATGTCCACTGCAGCTGCTCACCTGCACCGTGCTGGCCTTGGGGGTCACTTTTGCTCCCAGAGCAGCATGTCCTCTTGTGGTGGGGACAGAGTGAAAACAGATCCTGGCAATGCCAGCAAGTGAGAGCAGGGGGTGCTGAATCTGGCCAGCTTTGAGCCCTGGCATGGAACTGGTCTGGTCCTGGGAACCACAGACCTTGGGGAGCCACTACCCCTGTCAAGGAGGAAGTCCTGACCTTCCTTGGAATCAGGAGGCCATGATTGTTTCACTTTGTACTGATTTCCTCCCTGACCTTGGTGGTATAGCCCTGGGATTTGGCCTTTGGAGTGTTGTGATTCCTCACATCTGCAGAGCAGGGTCAAACCCAGAGCAGGAGAGAGGAGCTGCTCAGGGCAAAATCGGTGTAGCACCAGTACATTGTTGTTCTCGATGCTTTCCCTTGCCTATCTCCCAATGCTTTGTGGAGTCATAAAGGTCAGAGCTGTTAAACTCACTGAAGGAAATGTGGTATGTAGTGCCTGGCTTTTCAGGAATACATTGTGGTGGTGATTGTTAGACCTGCTTTGTTCAGTGCACCAACAGCCTCTGCAAAATGTGTGGGTTTGTGTTAACACAACCACCCCCCGTGCATCCTGTTGGTCTCATCTGGAGATGTGAACCCAACAGACGCCTCTTACAATGTACAAAGTGGCCAACACCAGGAATGCCTCAAGGAAACTGAGGCATTCCTGGTTACAACTGCGAGATGATCAGTGATCGCTTTTGAAAGTCACAATGTTCTGGATGCCTTGTCTTTTGCCATGGAAAAATGTTAGGATATATGATCTCAGGTATGCAGTGGTAGCAACAGAGGAGCTATTGACAGAAATAGAAAATACCCCCGAGGACTCTTGCTAGCTGGCAGCTGAAAACTTATCTGCTGAGTTCCCTTCTGGGTGACTGAAGGAGACTGACTGTGAGCAATGGGAATTCAAAACTGTACCCAAGGGCTGCGCTGAGCCTTTCCTCCAGTGTGGGAATACCAACTGCTGCCTGTTTTAGTGAAAGGAGGGCCAAAAAAAAGGAACACAACCATGAGAAGGAAGAGGCGGATGCAAGAGGGAGAAGACTATGGTGCTGGAAGTGATGTAGTGGAAACACTGCTTAGAGCAGAGGAGAAAACCTCAACAGTGCCTGTCCTTGGAAGGGGAAGCCACAGGTACAGCCTGGGAGAGGGATAGATGCAGAAAAGAGGTGAAACAAGGCAGGCCCAGTGGGAAGGAGGGCATGAGGGATAAAGCAATGCCAAAAGAAGGACAACAGCAGGGAGCAGAAGTGAGAGTATTCTCCAGCAAAGATTATAGCTGAGCTTTTGCCATCTAGCTATACTAGGAAATTCAGAAAGATGTAATTTAACAGCCTTTTGGTTGACCTGAAATTGCCAGATTATTCACAAGCATCTTGAAATGCTGGGGCTATGTGGCACATTGGTTTTGTTAAGACACTCACACTTCTTGTACTATCTTCACATCTGTGATATTTATGGGTAAAAATAATTCAGTGCAAATATAGTTTGTGTCTGTCTTTAAGAAATCAAAGTCGTTGTGCTGCCTGGGGCTGTGACAGAGAGCGTTAGAGAAGTGCAGGCAGAAAGCTCCTGCTGTAGGGAGGCAAAGAAATCTGAAGTTAAATAAAGAACCCAGCTCTGGCATCACAGTTCTACCCAGCCCCTCTCCACTGGACTCTGGTTAATCAGCATGTGCTCCTGACAGCCCCTTCTGATATATTAATTAGCCCAGCACCCTAACAAGGACAGCAGAGAACTGTGTTTCAGCAGCGATAAGCTGAGCCCTTCTGTTTGTTTCAAGGCAGGCTGGCTCACACTGAGCTTTCAGCCTCTTGTGCTGTAAGGGGTGGAAGTGGCTGGTGGAAAGCTGGAGGGGCTCTGATGTCTCAGCGGAGGGATAGGAGGCTGTGAAGGCGCTCTCTGCATGCTGGCAGAGTGGAGTGAGCCAAAATGTGGAGCCATCCCCCAGCAGTGCAGCAGCAGTGAGCTCTCAGGAGAGTTCCTGCAGCAGCCTGCTGCTTTTAAAATCTGGTCAATAAACATTAGATATGACAAATGTTTCTTTGTCAATGTGTTTATCTGAGCTTCAGTTACACAGGGCACTAGTCGGGAGACATGACATGTTTTATGCTGCTTTATTAAAGAGGAACTTTAATTACCTAGTAAGAACTGACCGATCTTTGCCAGCACATGAAAATCCAAATCTGTCAGTGCAGTTCAGGGATGATTATTTGCATCCTGAAGAGCAAAGGGCCCAGTGCTGCTGCCAAGATGCTCCTCCCTCACAGTGAAGGCATTTTCATGTCTCCTGTCTGCAGACACTCTGTCCAGTGCCACTTTGTGAATGGGATTTCGAGTAACACAAATATGATTGGATGAAAACCCAGCTTTTGAGTTTGGAAGTGGAGCAATGAACTCCTGTTTGTGATTTGATTTGTGTTTAAAAGCAATGTTAGGGTAGGATGATGTGCTTGGGGGTGGCTTCCTAGCACTGCTGGGATTAGGAAATCCTGCAGCATTGCCTCCCAGCCTAACCAGCTTAGTTCAGATATGGAGGACCAGAAAGGTGAAGCACAGGCAGTGCTGACCCTGAATTTGTGCTGTTTCATACTGGGTCACAAACTGGCAGCTCAGCCACTTGAAGGGATACTTGGTTTTGTGACTGTAGCCAAAGGACAACTGCATAAACAAAGCAGAAATGCTGCTGAGTGGTTTGATGTTGATCTGAGCTTCCCAGGACCTTCCTCCTCAGTGACTCAGGCTCTTGTCCTTCATGTGCTCAGAAATGTGCACACACAAAGGATGTTCAAAAAAATCTGCTGCTGGCACATTTGCTTGCCTTTTTTTTTAATTATTTGTTATTAATCCCACTGAGCCAAATGGTATAGATTTTACTGAAGGGGGGAAATTGCTTGTTGCTATCCAAATAATGCAACCTAACAAAGTCTCAGAGGCAGAAGGTATAATAACCCACCTGCTACTGACCTACCTCCTCACCTAAACCTAAATGCCATAAGCTGGACAAAACACCTCTCTTCACCTTGCAGCACCGATGATGAAGATGACTCATTAAAGATCAAAATGTACATCAGTTCAGAGAAACCCTCCACTGCACAACCCATTGGCCCTTCCCTGGGGACTGCAGAGCAGCACAGAACAGCAGAGCTCACAGGGGTGTTGAACCAGCCACAAGTCATAGAAGTAACAAGATTGATGAGGAATGATCTGCTTTAGGGGCTCTCATCACCTGTTACTTTTCACAGAGCTCTTTGGAGAAAGGTTTTTCATCCTCTGAAGTATCACATGAGTTAAATATGACATTGGTGGCTGTGGTTTTTGCTTGTTGCAAGCACTGCTCCAAGGGGATAGTACAAAAAGAAAGAAACAAGGTTATATTCAAGATCTAATTTAGACTGTAAATCCTCTGGTGATCACGGCTGATGCTCCTCTCTCTGCACAGCTCCGAGTGCCAGGAGCCTCCTCCAGAAACACAAGGTCCAGCAGCTACTGGAGGGCTGGTGTTAGCTAACCGGTAATAGCAGCAGGAGCCACAGAGTCTGAGAAGCAAAATCAATTGAGCAGGATCTAAAAGCTGTACTAAATAACTCCTCGATGATCATAAATCTTGTTACCAACAGCTCTCACGCTGCTTTACAGTGGAAACGATGCCCTCGCTTTGCGGAGGCAGAGATTCAAGCATCGAGGAATGAAGCAGTTGTTCCTAGAGATTCAGGAGAGAAAAAAGGGTCTGGATTTCTGGGTCGGTGTGTTATCTACAAGGCTGCATTGCCTACCTCCCGTGACCAGGAGAATCAGCATGGGAATAGCCTGCTGGCAGTTTTCAGCTCTCTGGTGGGTGCTTTAGGGAAGCATTTCCCTCTGGGCCCTGCTGAGCAGCGCCGGGCCATGGAGATTGGCCAGGAGAACGCTGAGAGGCAGCAGATGAGCAGGCTCCATGCTGCCTTTCAACCAGGAGCCTGTCTAATGGGTTTTTCCTCTCCTCTCCACTGATCTCTGTGCATGCAGGAGGAGCAGAGCAGTCTATGCCTGCTTTAAAGATCTGTTTTGCAGCAGGTGATGGGAACAGCAGCGCTTGGGAGAAAATGACGCCTGTTATAACATGCAGCAGTCTGACTTCATCCCTGCTTGCTTGTCACAGCATTTATCTCGATAAAAAGGCAGCTTTTGTCTTAACTTATTTGGAAAGCACATCAGGCAGGGGTTAGAAAATATCCTTAGCTCTGCTCCTCCCCCAGAGCCCCACAGAGGGTCTGGCCGAGACCCTACAAGAGGCAGCCTCTTCTGTGGGTTGGTGACGGGAAATAGATGCCTGATCTAAATGTGGGGTTGTAATCATCAGTGGATGGGGCAGGGCTAAGTTTCCCAGAATGGCTCCTGGTGTAGAGAGAAAATCAAGTGGAAAATCCTAAGTGCAGGAACCTAGTTTCAAGCCAGAGCCCTTAACTCTCATCTTACCAATTTGGGTTTTTGTTTGTTTATTTTTAATTAATGTTAAAGTCTGTATATTGATTAAGTAAGGATGTACCTGATGCGAGGTAATAAGGATGAATGAACTCCTAAATCATTGTAGTGCTAGACAAAAAATCGTTCCTGGAGTGGCCTTATGGCTTCGGAGTTTGTGTTGGGGACAAGGAAGAAGAAACCACAGGCTGTGACTATGCTGGTGTTTTAATGAGGAGTAGGGTGAGATTTTGCAGCAAAAAAAATGAGGCTTTGGCTCATGGTGAAGCATTTGCATCACCAGAGGGCAGCAGAGATTGGAAGAAAACATTGCTGTGAAAATCCTGCAGCAGTGGCCAGAAAAGAGGAGGAAAATATTGCTCCCCTATGTTCGAGTGAGCGACCTGCCAGTGGTAGGTGGGGGAAGAGGTGGGTGGGCGTCCACCTGGTCCCTTGCCAGTCAAGAAGTGCCACGGGCTCGGCCCTGCACCGCTGCTGCACTGGGAGGAATGCAAACACATTTCTGTCCTTCTGGTCTGTGCCTTGCACCAGGACCTGTCAGCTGGCTGGCAGAAAGAAAACGTAGTGGATAAATATTGCAAGGAAGGCGAAAAACAGTTCAGATTGACATCTGTGCCCCAAGTCCTGCTCTGGGCTGCAAAGAAAATAGAGCATACAAAATGCTCAGTCCCTCTTGCTCAGCTGAGGCAAAAGCCTCATGGAGGCTGACAGTGACTTTTATTCACGGCATGGCGGCAGACTGCCCCTTCCCCTCCTCCTGCTGTCACCACCCCGGTGCCCTCGGCCCCCAGGAGCATACCTTTGCTTCCCTTCACCACCATACTTGTCTTTCTGCCTCTGACATCACCAGCAGCTTTCCCTCTGCACCCCTTGCTCTCTTCATGCCTTCCCCTCCCCGATTGAAGCCTGTGAGTTATAAACCAGTGAAGGGATGATGTGAGTCATGCTCCAGGTTCCTGCCCAAACCCTGGGCCTGGGCTCTCCTGCCTGCCCAGGTATCAACATCAGCAAACACCTGACCAAGGCAGCACTGGGAAGCTTTACATTGCCTCTCGGTATTGATCTTGGGTAAATTTGCACAGCAGGATTAAACCTGTAGCCACAGTGAGTTGCTAAACCACATCACCATGATCCCAGTTCTCAGGCTGCTGCAGAGAAGACTCTGAGTGTTGCCTTCTGGGGCATTGCCCAGCAAAAGAGCCCAATTTTTCCAGAAACCAAGTGAAGCGGCTAAGTAGAGACCTCCCCAGCCCCACTCACTGTCTGCCTCCTACCACAAACACAGGGGCTTTCCTCAAGGAATTCAGCTTTGTGGGTGGGGAAAACTACTTGCTGTTCCATGGCTGCCCAAAACAGGATTATGAGGGATCAAATTACTTGTGTTGTATTGCAATTGTTGCTATTAACTTTAATAATTAAAACTTACTGTTAGATGCTCCAGCAGAAGCAAGGCGCTAACATTTGCTTTTCTTTAAAGTGAACCTCTCACTGAAACAAAACTGCCTGCTGAGGACTTGCAGGTAGATATTTGGCATATATTTGCAGGATTAAACAGTCTAAAATATCCCCCAGGCTGCCGACTGCTTTGGCACCGTGTCTTGCCTGTTCAGATGTGACTTTCAATTGTGCCTTTCACTTGTATTATTGTTTGGGGGTTTTTTGCATAGTTTATTGCTTTCAGGCACATTTCTGACTGTTGTCAGAACCCTGGGCAGAAAACCCAGTGAAACAGTACTGATGTGTCAGCTGCTGTAGCAAAAGCCTTTTTGAATTATAAGGCTTTTTTGCTTGAAAAGGAACAAGAAGGGTGGGTTTGCCTCACTGTGCCATGATGGTGTTTACCAGGCTGCCATCCTTCCTCCTGCTTTCCGCATGCCTTTAGGAGGTCTTTGCAGTGCTCCTGATTAGACAAGAGTGTGTGGGGAGGGGGCAGGCAGCCCATCAAAGCATGAAGGAAAGGCAGGTGATTAGTTATGGTGCTAAAGCTTGTTGGAATGGGCCAGATTTTTTTCTAGTGCCTCTTTAACACAAAATTCAGAAGCCAACCCTAGATCCAGACCTCCCCTGGGCTCAGCACCATCTTTACCTCAATTTCTTGCCACAGGTGAGTTTCAGACTCAAAATGTCCTGACTGAAGTTAAGCTGAAGACAGGGCTGTGGGGAGTCTCTGTGGCATGTTTTGTTCGTGGTACCAAGCTGGGCCCCAAGGTACAGAGTGTGCAATAAATGACCAGCTCTGGTAGACTGGGAGGCACATGGGGTTGAACAGTGCTTACTGACATCTTAGACAACTGTCTCGAAGATTCAGGCAGGTTTTTCAACCTAGGAGTGCAGCAAAGATCTTGCTTTACCCCTCTTCCAGCACATGTGTAGTGGCACACCCAGGCTCCCCAGTCAGCAGCGGGACCAAACCAAAAAGAGCCCATCACTGTAGCATTACACACAAACCCACCCTTCTGCTGAGGGCTCGGTCATCCCTTGCAGTGATCCCACCTCTCCCGAGCCCCTGGGACTGCTGCAAGCACTGCCTGTGAACAGGCAGTAGTTAACATTCAGCTCTGCAGCTCAGGTGCTCGTGGTGATGGGTCAGACATGGTGTGAGCAATTGTTTGTCTTCCCTTACTGGATAAGCATGCAAATAGAGTCAAGGAAACAGAGCTGCCCAAAGCCCATGTTATTAATTTTAGTGAAAACTATTCATGGTAATTCTTAACTCTGTTAGAACAGAGACATTAAGAATCTTTTATTTTACTTTTTTTAAAAAAATTATGATCCTATCAGAAGCTTGAAGGAAGATAGTCAGCTTTAAAGTTTTGATCACAAACCCCATCAAAACCTTATTTTAAAGGACCATATTTCAATATTTTTTTACTGTTCCCCCATCAGATCTTGCTGTGACTGCTCAAGGCTCACTTTAAAATTGGTTTTTGTAAGCAAAGCAACATGCATCTCCGAAATTCATTTTCGCTGAATAATTTTTATATTCAGGAAAAGCTCCCTCCCACACTGAAAGCACACTGCATGAGGTGAGGAGCCTGGCCTCAGCAAATTCATTTATAAAAAGATGCAAATCAGCATTTCAAATGTGGATGGTGCCTGTCAGTACACAGAGGCTTGACTGTCAGAAGGTGGATATTCCTTGTTTACTGATAAATTAAAATCTCTTCACCCAGGAGAGCTTTCAGAGTCACACAGTGATGACAAGAAACCACTGAGTGAGCAGGCTGGGAAAGGATTCCCCGCAGCTCTAGACAATTCCTAGCCAGTTCAAATGGGAGAGGGGGGGCCCTGCACCTTTACCGAGGTGAGCCCCTCAGCTGGGACAGGAGGAAATGCTGGGGGAAGGACAGGGACAAGCAGCTCTAGCAAACTGTGAGGGGAGTGCTGCCACAGGAACCAGGATTGGGAAGGGCTTGGGCTAAAAGGCACGGGGGGATGAAAGTCATGAAATAATTCTTTAGTTATTTCTTTTAAGTAATGGTTATATTTGATTTCTTTTTTTCCTCCGTAGTAGATGCCAGGTCGCTCTGGCCCATCAGATAATAACTGCTGACAGGCATCCAGAATTAATAGGCAATTGGAAGCTACTTCTGGCTCATGTGAATGTCTCTGTTGGTCCCTGTGTGATGGTTGTACAGCTCAACAGCAATTCCCTGTGATGTGCCAGGCTTTTTTGTCGTCCTCAGTCACCATGTAGGAGCTGGTTTGCAAGCCCTGTGATACAGGAGAAGAGGCTGTTGGCTTGTACAGACACTGCTGCTAGTAGGAGAGGATTTACTCACCTCATCCTTTCTGTGAGATCACACTCAGCAAATGCTCTGTTATTTTATTTCACTTTTTTTTTTCTTTTTCCAGGGCATCTCCAAGGCTTATAATGCCAATATACCATGATTTAGCCTTGCTCTAGTCAAATTCATCTGGGGGGTAGGAAGCAAAGCCCTTACTTGGGAATGAGGAAATCCTCCAGCCCTTTAAAGCAAATACAATTCCTCTTGCTAAAACTCTTCCCTGATTTGTTATTACAATGAAATGTTCCTTGTAGCTATGGCAAGGGATTTGTGGCAGTAGTAAAGCTAAATTAAATTTTCTGGGGTTTAGTCTCAAGCAATTGATAAGCTGGACTATTCAGGAGCCATTCAGAGGTCCTAAGTTGTAACTGTATTTATTACCTCCACTGTACTTACAGCAACACAAGAATTTAACTTTGTGTTTTCTGTTTTGCATTAGCATATGAGCACAGACTGCTAGAAATAGAACAATATTTGTGTTGCAACTTGCCTTCCAGAAAAAAACCCACACAAACAAAACAATTGGATTATAAGAGTGTATAATACAGGGAGGAAAAAAGCATGTTCTTGTCTTTCAGTCATAAATATATATTTAATTAAATATATGGTAAATTGGGAAAAAATGCACACACTGGATGTAGGAAGCCTGTAAGGCAATCTGAGTAGAGAGGTGAGAGGAATTTTTGTCACATGTATGTTGTTTTGTGCCCTTTATCTAAGCTGTTGTCCTATCAGTGATGATTTGATGTACTGTTGGCTTAGCATGACAGAACTGATCATGTCTTTCTCCTTGAACACTAGCAGTAGAGGCAAGCTGGGAAACTCCAGAGTGGCTTAGAAAAGTCTTGGGAACAAAAGGGCACAAAGGGCCTCATTGTGCACGTTTGCATTTTGGGTAGATATGTGAGTGCTACTGGGGTGGGACCATGGAGAAAATGGGGAATTAGGCGTGTATGAATCCAGCAGGAGCTCCAACAGGAGCACAGTGGTGAAGGCATGGTTTCCTTAAAAAAACAAAACCAGTACAAGACAGGCCTGAAACAGTTGATCAGTCATTGTTATCTTGCTCATCTAATCTCTTTTGGTGCACAGCTACAGTCCTGCCCTGTGGTATCTGATGAATTTAAGGCTCTTATTCAGCACTGGGGCTTCCTACATAGTGGGGAACCTTTGAAACACGCTCCAGAGCTCAAGAACTGAGTTTTGAGCAGATAAATGTGTGCCAATATAATCTACAACAGCAATTCCCAGCCCTGACTAATTTCACGTGCTTTGCAAATGAACTTAGAATAGCACATGCAGGGAATTGTGGGGATGAGCACTGTAATTGCCTGGGTTCTGCAGTAGAGACGTACTGAAGCACTAAGAGGTGGCAAGAGCAGCCAGCCTGAGGTACTCGTGTTAGTTTGAAACAATACCTGAAAGCTTCACAAGTGTCTTGAACTTCAAAAGCAAATGACAGAGGGTGACTAAGGTTAGGTTACAGCCTGATTGTGAACCAAAACCAGCATACCATACCTCTGGCCATAGGTTGTGTACATGTGCAGAGTTCATCTTTCCTTTCCCTTTCAGCATTGCTGCTCTTCATCTGCTTAACTTTTCTGCTTTGGTTTCTCCCTTTGATTTATTTTTCACTTGTGCTACCCATCCCAAGAGACTGAGTCACAGTCATAATCTGTTTGAACTCCTACCTGCAAATTTCCTTGTTCTCAGTATGTTTTCTGACACACAACTGATTCAGCTTCCCAGAAGGATATCTCACTCAGGAGAGTGGGGTTTTGCTCTCTATTACCACAGTCTATCTCTCTCTGACTATCCCTTGGTACCCTTTAAAACCATCCACCAAATGATCACTCAGCTTTTCCATAACCAGTCCATTAGCACAGTCTCTTTTCCTCTCTCATAGCTTGCTTCCAGCTTTTATTCAATATCCTTCCTTCTGCTGGCATCAGTTTTAAGTTCTGGAGCTTTATCCCTTGACTCTCTTAACACCTGCTTTCACGTTCCTAAAATCTTCCTTTGCTGCTATTGTTGCTTCATGCAACAGACTCCTACTCCCCTTCTGATATACAAGGGAGAGTCACGAAACACATCCTAATTGCCACCCCTGAGGACACTCTTGAAAGATGCTTCTTGACTCCAGACAAGCCCTTCTGTTTGCCCTAATTCTGCCTCTGGGCCACTGGCACTTGAATGAGTTGACTAGTCATGCAAAAATATTTTACAAGCGCTGGATTTTTGGATTGTGTGGTAGATACCAAAACACTGCTAAAGTTAGCTCTTCTCCCTTTCTTTTTATGGAACAGCTGGGAGAGTCTGCAGCCCTTTCTGGCTGGGATGAGAAAGCACAAGGATGATCCTCGAAAGGATTTCATATGTGAACAGAAAACAGCTCCCTCTTGGCACTTGTTTTTCCAAGCAACCTTTTCAGAGGCTACTCACCAACAAGCCTATGTGTACAATGTGATCCAAACTGATTTGGAGGCTGCTGGCCTATTCTCCATGCATTCCAGTTCTCTTCACCTTGCTCACAGTTGCCCTGATGAACACAGCCAGCAGAAAATAGTCTGTACCTTAATGCAGCAGGAATTCCCAAGTGAGAAGGGAGCTGAGGAACTGACTCTAAGAGCAGAGAACTCTCCCAGCTAATCTCCACAACAGAACTCTGCCAGAAACACAAGAGCTTCTCTGCAGGTGAGGTATCATGCATCTGGCACATGCTGATCACACAACTGACATGCGTCCACCACACACAAATCATGCAACAGTCATGACCACCCAGCCTAGAGAGGCCTCAGGGATCAGGAGCAGGTACAGGCTGGTGGGCACAAGCATTGGGCAGCCACAGGGTCCTGCCTATTCTCTGCCCCTGGCAGAGGAGCTGCTCTGGCATCCTCTGTTCCTGCCCAGAGCCCCATCCTTGGGGCAGTCCTGGCTGTGCCCACACCACCCAAACACAGAAGGTCCATGCCAGGCTCTTTATCACAGCAGTGTATTAAGGCATGTGTGATGGTTGAGGCGGGTACCATGATGCAGCAAGGGGATCTTATTCAGGTGGGAGGGAAGCGGGTGCTGCCATGTGTCCCCATCAAGGACGGGCAGGGTGCTGTCCCCTCGTGGGGGGTGTCTCTGTGTCCCAGGTCTTCCGCGTTCTGTTGCGAGCTGACGTGCGCTTCTTCTGCCCCAGGCAGGGGCTGGGGGCCCTGGTGCTCTGTTCCAGCAGAGGTGCGTGCAGTGGCCTGGCAGGAGGGAAGGAGGGGGCAGAGCCTGGGGGTCGCCAGGGGCTCCTGGGTGTTTCCTGGGATGGTGGCACCGGCACTTTAGCCGGGGGACAGCCCTTGATTGGGGGCAGAGTTCCCTGGGATTGAGCATCTTGGGGCTGCCCAACCAGGTGAAGGAGCCAAGGCAGCTCCTGGATCCCAGCAGAGTAGCCTGGGGCTCCCCGGTGTGGTGGTAGAGGCACCCTATCCAGGAGATTGCTATTGATTGGAGGTAGAACTGCCTGGGGTTGACCAAGTGGGTGACTGAGCCCTGGGAGACCCTGGCTCCCAGCAGAACAGTCCAGGGGTTGCCAGGGGCTGCTGGAGTCTCCCTGGGGCAGGGGCACAGGCACCCTATCCAGGGGATGGCTATTGATTGGGGGCTGTGCATCCTGGGGCTGAGCATCCTGGGGCTGTGCATCAAGGTGAAGGAGCCATGGCAGCTCCTGGCTCACACCAGAGCATTCCAGGGGCTGTGATGGTGCTGGAAGGCCAGCACTGGGGGAGCAGCAGCTGCTCTGTTGCCCTAGAGGAGGCAGCTTCCCCTGTGCTGCTCTGGGCCAGGGCACCTGTGTGGTTCTGCCCCCTGGGGGCACAGGTTGTTGGGAGACACTGGGCGTAGTGGAGGGGCGCTTGTCCTGTGATCGGTGCTTTGCTCGTCGGGGCTTCTTCAGGGAACAGCCTTTGACCATCAGACTAATCCCCACAGTCGGACGCGGGGGCACAGCTGCCTGCAGGGAGACATAGCAGGGAGTGGGGGCTTTGGGTGCCTGGGGCTGCCTGCCCCCTCAGCCCCCCGGCCTACCTCCTTGTAGATGAGCTCAAAGGCACCGGTGGAACAGCTGGGGTTGTCCTTGCGGTCGAGCACGAGGCGCAGTGTGTCCCGCTGCACATTGGCGCACAGCCGTCGGGTCACGGCCGAGGAGGGGCTCATGGTGGGGCAGGAGTTGATCTCCAGCAGCCAGGGCTGGCAGTCCTTCCCCACGAGAAAGTCAGCCCCAAAGAGCTCAAAGCTGCCCTTGCGGAAGCCCATGCGGTCCTGAGCGCAGCGCAGGGAGTTCAGGATTGCTGCCTTCATGCCAGGCACCATCACCTGGTGCCAGGCATCCCCCCGCCCCAGCTGTGCCAGGTATCCCTGAAACTGCTTGCTGGACCAGACCCTGTGGGGGGGCACACGGGGGTCCTGGTGTGATGGTGTCTGGTACCGCTTCTGGATGGAGACGTTGCAGAGGTGCCTGGAACTGGTGCGGGGCGAGCAGGGCTGCATTAGTGTGGTGACAGGGTGGTGAGGTGTGGGGAGCTGGGGTGAGGGGTACTCACTGCTCCAGGTGGTGCAGGGAGAAGGGCTGGGAGCAGAAGCGCAGGTAGCAGTCTTGGTAGAACCAGACAGTCAGTGGATTTCCATCAGTCACCAGGAACCACTGCCGGATGTCAAATTTGGTGTCGAAGATTGTCAGCGGCTGCTCCACGTACTTCTGCACCACCCACTCGCACACCCGCACTGCTGGGGTCGTGCAGCCCCGCGCCAGCTGCAGCACCTCCTCCAGCCGCGTCGTGCAGACAATGCCTGGGGAACACAGTGGGAACACAGTGGTGGCGAGGTCCTCAGTGGAGAGCCTTGTGTGTGCCCCGTGCTTCCCACAGCCTTACCCCTGCCTCGGGATTTGGCGCTGGGCTTGAGGATCCAGACATTGAGATGGCCCTCTATGCT
Organism: Xenops minutus; assembly: GCA_035221455.1. NCBI lineage: Eukaryota > Metazoa > Chordata > Aves > Passeriformes > Furnariidae > Xenops > Xenops minutus. The sequence continues at coordinate 1,743,490 of JAWWEE010000105.1, read as the reverse complement.
GAACTGTGGCAGCTGCTCCGCCAGGCGCTGCAGCAGGTCCTGGCACCGCTCCCGCTGTGCCCTGCTCAGTGCCAGCCCGGCCCCCTCACTGTGGGGGACATGGGGGGCTCAGCATGGCCCCACCACGGTGTCCCCCTGCCCCCTGTCCCACTCAGCACTCACTGTGCCACACGGTAGTAATCCTGTAGGAAGCAGTCCCAGTCGATGCATGTTCTGCAGGGTGATGGGGTCTTCCTGTCGATGTCCTGGTGCCCCAGAACACCCAGGTGCTGCTCGCAGACCTCCAGGGCCTTCTCCACCAGCCGAGGGGGAGAGGAGAGGGGGTGCCCTGGCCCTTCTGTGAATGGCACGAGCTCCTGTGCCAGCCTTGGGGCAAAGCACAGAGCCTCCCTGTGGGTTGGGTGCCTTTGGGTACACAGGGATGGGGCGGTGGGCTATAACCATGAGGAGGATGTGGAGGAGCCTAAACCGCAGCCAGGAACAGCTCAGCCCCCAGACACATCTCTCGCCCTGTATTCCCTGTTATCCCCCTGTCCCAATTCCATGCATTCACCTGGCCCGTTGTCAGATTTCAGGCACTGCTCGGTCCCCACCACCTTGTCCCCAGCCTTCTCCAGGGCCAGTTTGAGCAGGCTGCGAGCTGCTGTCAGGCGGAAATCCTCTGCAAGAGAGAAGCATCATTCCTAACCAGTCCTGCACAGGATGTGGGAAGACTGGGAGCACGAGGGGGAACAGGAGGGCAACAGCCCCAAGCTTACCAATGAAGGCTTCCCGCTCCTCCATTGTCCCCAGCCGGTAGCACCGGGGGAAAAAGGTGTTGGGGTCGGCTTGCTCAATCCAGGGCAAGTTTTGTAGGCTGAGGCACAGCCCTTCCTGTTTAGAGACGGTTGTCAATCCTGGCTGGACATCTCCATCCCTTGTGTTGCCCCTCTGCAAAGCCTCCAGACTCCCACCTTGGTGCTGAGAGCGTGCACCCAGTGATAGCGGTTCACCACCTCGATCCTCTGCAGCAGCTCCTGGTCAATGTTGTTAAGGCGGATGGTCCAGAGGAAGTTTGGCACCTGGTCCCGTACCAGGTAGGACTGTGGAAAGGAGTGGGCCTGGGTGAGACAAGGAGCCCTCATCCCACCCTCATCCTTTCCCCCAGGATGTGCCCTAGGCATCCCAGAGGAAGGGTGTGGGGGACTGTGTCAGAGTTCAGCTCCAGCTCTATTGGCTAACCATGAGGTCATGGATGTCATCAGAATCCTCAGTGTCTTCCTCTTCTTCTTCGTTTTCCTCCTCCTCCTCCTCCTCCTCTTCCTCCTCCTCCTCCTTGCATGGTGATGGGTAGTGCAGGGGCTGTGTGGTCCCCTGCGAAGGCTGTGCCCCACCATGTGGGTTCAGCACTTCCTGCCCCTTCTCATCCCCATCATCACTTGGCTCTGTATGCAGCCTCTCTTTCTTCACGCCACCAAGCTGCTGCTTCCTCCGTCTGTCATCGCGGGGGAGCTTCCTCTCCACCCAGCCCCGGGCCCGGAGCAGGCTGCGGATCACGGGGTAGGGGCCCTGCACTGCAAAGATCTTCTTCTCCTGCGCAGAGACCACACAGCTCGGTCCACCCCACCCTGGCCCCTCCAACTCAGCTCTCCTGAGCCAGAAATGCTGAAAGGCACTGTGGCATTTTGGGGGGTGAAATCAGGCTCCTCACCTTAATGGCCTTCTCCACACGCCGCTTGGCTTTCTTGAGCAGTGCAGCGTCGGCTGAGAGCTGGCGCCCATTGTAGCCCGTGGTGGCAGCTGCCTCCTGCCCTGTGAGGAGAGCCCTGTCTGAGCCCACAGTCCCACCGGGCAGGCAAGGAGGGGGAGAAGATGCTGACCTGTCTGCCTCTGCCTCACGGGGCTTGGGGCCTCTGACATGGCATTCCCCGACCTGCTGAGCTTCACACCTGTCTCTGGGCTGCAGTGCACAGCCCCAGGATGCCCCGCTGTGCCCTTGTCCCTGCTGGGCCGGGTGGCAGCTGCACTGTCACTTGCTCAAGCACTGCCCCTGCCTGTGGGGCTGTGGGCCTGCAGTGCTGCTCTCTCTGTGATACTGTCCCATGGTACCCTGATGGCAGTGGGAACTGTGGATGGCTCTGCCTCCTTCAGGCCAAGCAAGTTGTCCTATTCCCTGGTCCTCCTGGAGTGGGTGTCCAGCACCACTGTGATGTCACAGTGCAGGACACACCCCACCAACCCCAGCACCACTGTGATGTCACAGTGCAGGACACACCCCACCAACCCCAGCACCACTGTGATGTCACAGTGCAGGACGCACCCCACCAACCCCAGCACCACTGTTATGTCACAGCCACCAGGAGGAGGCGGAAGGTGAGACCTCCTTGGGGTTGCAGTGGATGATCTGCATCCGCCCTTACAACCCCAACAATTCTGTGACTCTACAGGCAGATCGAATCAGCCTCAAAGTCAAAGGCCTTGGTTCTTGTGGGGCATTTTTAACTACCCTGAGGGCTGCTGGAGAGGTAACACAGCGAAGCGCAGCCAGTCCAGCAGGTTTCTGGAAAGCATTGATGACCATTTCCTGACACAGGTAGTGGAGGATCCCACAAAGGAATGGTGTGCTGCTTGACCTCATACTAACAACCAGGAAGAGATGTGAAGGCTGTGAACTGTCCTAGATAATTCCCATGACAGACCTTTGCCAGAAATACAGTTCTACTCTACAGAACAAGTTATAATTTCTGACTGTGCTGCTTGATTGTATTTTGATGGCTACTCCTTAGCAAATTGCCCCTTTGCTCTTCTTTCAGAGGTGCAGTTTTATTTACAATTGTTCCTGGGCTCACACTGCCTCCTATGATTTAACTTTAACACTACTGCTTTGGCTATTTACAGTCATCCGCAGACAGCAGAAGTTTTATAATGACAGACAAAAATCATACACTGATATTAAGAGTTCCAAGACAGCTGAAACTTAAAATGGTAACTCATTGGCTGTAAAGTCTTTATACTGAAACATTAAAATGCTACACATAGCAGGATGTTTTCTCTGTGTAAGCAACTTGTCCTAAACTACTCAGGCATGACCATGTTCACACAAATACCATGTTCAGTAGTGGTGTTTGAAAATAGCATCTCTCTGTATATGGCTACTTGCTTTGCATTTGTCTTGGTTATCTCCTAAATATCCCATTTGGATGTGCAGCTGGAATTAAAAAGGAATCTCTGCAATGCAGTGTGACACAGACAGTGGTAGTTCTGGTTGTAAATTCTGAACTTTCCGTTGCCTCTGCAGACAACCAATTACCTGTCTTAGGTAATTACTGAACGCTATATTCATATCTACATATTTAAAGGGTAACATATCTTCCAGGAAGAAGTTTTATGTTGGGATAAAAAACATCCTTATAAAGCCAGACCTTGACAAAGGACATGTGTGTGTCACAACAGCAGCTATTCCATGTCGTATGCTGAGCCAGCTCCAAGACTTGGAATCACATGAGGATAAACCTTTCTCCAGACTAAGCTCTTAACAAAAGACCATGTGTAAGCAATATAATCTATAGAGGAAAACCTTGATATGATTTTCTTTTATCGCAACCGAGACATATTTACTGAGCACCACTTGATTCCTTCCCTGCAGAGGAGTAGCCTTTTAGATCTTTGTCTCCTCAAAATGCACACTGAAGTAGCTTCTTCTAGCTGGTGGCTTAATCCTGAAATTTTCTGTTAAAGAGGGTTGTAAATCTTTCTGAGTGACCACAAAGAGTATCACGTTCACGGAGGAATTCTTGCTTTCTTACAAGCTCCATTGTTGCAGCATCAGGACTCCATATCTACAAAATAAAGATATTTGTAGATGAACTAGGATGTGACTTCTGCAACAGAAACATTAAGAAGGTACTGTTAGCTAAATTGAGCCTTGTTCTAGCACTCCTTTCCACTCTGAGACATAGAAGAGAACTGGTGTGGCCTCCCAGCAGTTGCAACAACAGTTTGTGTATGTATAAGCAGGGCATTCTCTTGTTGTCATTTCCAATCTATAACATGCCATGGGCTCAGATTACAGATATTGTGGGAAAGATCTTAAGGTTATTATTTAAAATGACTGACTCGGGCTTACAATCCTCAGAATGAAAAATAGTAATGAGCTGTAGAGTCATCAGCAATGTAGCCCCAGTTCCCTGAGACCATTGCAGAAACTAGCACAAATCAGGCTTAGGGAAATGATAAGCTCCAAACACAGCTCCTGAGCCAGCAGTGGTTTTCTTTTCCTTTTTAAGGAGAAAAAAAAAATATTAAAAAATTACCTCACTGTGATCATCTTTTTCTCAGTTATTTGTGAGTATTAAGAAGTCCCTGATAGAGGAATTGTATTTTTAGTATTCTAGGTCTGGGAAGTAAATACATAGCGTCCTGTGATCCATCCATGTCAGTAACAGTCACTGACATAAGTCATCATGTGATAACTAATCAGGAAGGCAAGTTAGAAGTTGGTACTCATCCTATGCACAGACTCCTATCCTTTAAAACTAGGAGGGTAAAAATACATACCATGAATGTAGTTGCATTTTTATTTTACTATGGGTCTACTTTACCCCTCTTTTAAAATCTGATAAGAGCTTGATTTCCAGAATAATTTGTTTTATATAGATATATGTGTATTTATATAATACATATCCTTGAACACTTCAGTTTACCTTTTGTGGCCACCTCTTCAGCCTGTGGCACATCATCTCTAAGAGAGTTGAATTGTGAAGTCATTGATTGTTCTGGATTTTGATCACAGCAAGATCTCCTTTTAAATTAACATGAAACTGCCCTTGTGTTTTGCTACCATACGTACTTTTCTGGGTTTGAAGGAGATGTCCTCTTTGTCTCTCTCTTTTGTTACCAAAGACTTGACAGCACTGGCCTTACGGGACTGCGGTGTCTTTTCAGGAATGGGCTTTTCTGCAGCTGGCTGAGACACCTCTGGAGACTGGAAGAGAAGTTATCTGCTACATCAGTACATCATGCTCAGAAGCAAGACACACATCCTGCATCTTCTGATGCTCTTCTGTAATCTCCTTACTGTGAGTATACTTTTCTTAATCCGTTCAGAATCTGTTTTTCTTGAAGCTGATATTATTTTTAAAACCAAAAATTGCAAGGGCAAACCTTTTGAAAGGTAAAGGATTCCTCTCCTCCTTGGGCACTAAGCTATTAACTACTCTTTATGACTCACAAGATAGTCACCTCCGTGATCCCATCATGTGCCAGGTGATAAATGCACAAGCCCCTAAGGTCATCCTCCTGCCTGTGAAGGTCCTGTGCTGTCCCTGGCATTCAAAACATTCTGAAAGGGGGAACCCAACATTTAGCTGCTGGGACACATTCATTACTCTATCCAGGGCAGGACTGCTGAAGGACACTTCCAGCCATGCAGATACATTTTCTCCCCAGACAGCACCCTGGGTCTGACCAACAAGTACCACTGGTAAATCAGGAAGGTCTCATCTACTGTAAGAGACCCAGGATGTGGTCAGGGATGCCAGCTTGGGAATGGGAGCAATGCTGAGGTACTCAGGGCTCCCTGGGGGTGCAGGAAAAGCATTCAGAAACACAACAGGCAAATGTCCCTGTGGGATTTGAGAAACAGGACTCATGTCAACAACAACTGAAGAGGAAGGATAGGGGACAAGATGGGCAATGGGATGTCAGAAAGCCTGATATCACCTGACAAGAACAAGCACTGGCATCTGAAAATACTCACTTCAACAAAGCTGCACAATCTATAGCTTAAGAGAGAAAGGGTGGCAAGGAAAGGAAAGAAAGAAGCACTCTACTAACTATTAGCAAATCAGTCCTTTGTTACCATCTCTCATACCTCTTTTTTCTCAGGTTTCTTTGACTCTGATGACTTTGGCTTCCCTCCTTTTGCTGTCTTAGTTTCTTCTTCTGGTTCTGGCAAATTATCCAGAACATTCTGGAGCAGATCAATTATTCTAGCATTTTGAAATACTTTAGCAATATCAAGAGCATTCTTTCCTGTATTTAAAAACACAAATACCCATATAAACCATGAAAATTAACTTCGGCACTTGTTACTGCAGTTTTATAATGGCAGTACAGTAAACTGAATTTAATTTGGGCACTATTTTATGAACAATTCCATGTGCCAGCAGCATGCCTGTCATTGGTGTGAGGACCAGCAGTCATCAGCACTGCTTCCAGAAACAAGGACTTGCAGAAACGAGCCTTGAAACTCAGTGTTGCGGGAAATCATGGAGTGGTTGCTTTGTTCTTAATGTCCTGACATTTATAGCTTAATATACCAGTCCTGCAGGTTGTCATTTTGATCTCTCAGAGCATTTTGCACTAGGCAATGACTGGGACAGTACCAGGTTAGGAGTGCAGACCAAATTATTGTAGCTATCTTCTTCTTCCTGTAGCTGGCAAGGGAAAGCCCCATAGTTTAAATGGGGCTGAACACCTTTAGTGTTTAATAAAGGAAAAAAATCTCTCCTGGATCTATGAGACTGTGGCTGTAAATTACCTGTGAGACTGAACCACTGTGTGAATCAGAACTCCACATGGTACCAGAAACAGGAAATACACATCTGTTCTACAAGTAGGGTTTCACCTGCTAGGCATTTTGGCATGGAAAGTCTCATTTTGTGGCAACGTTTCTTCCTATGTTAGAGCAAGAACTGAAAATGTGATGCATGTTAACTGTTTAAATTACTGCAGAAACAGGGAAAATGACACTGAATGAGGGATCTGCTGCGAGGAGGTTACACTTCAGTATCAGTTCACATTTGTTTTTCTCAGGGAGTAATATTTATGCAGAGCAGCAAGGGATTCTTTTAACCAGGGCTGCCTGTGCCTAAAAATAAATCACTTAAATGGCTGGCAGAGTATACACTGGCCACAACTGATATCTAATTTTCCCTCAAATAATGCTAATAACTAGATATAATGTTTTCATTAAAGACACTTATAACTCTGTATGTATCTTGTGAGAAGCAACACTCTCCGTAATTGTGTAATTAATTATGTTACTGTAGTTCCTAGATGCATAAAACCCAGGAAAGCTATTTGTAACAGTGATTCCACACTCTACAAAACTAATTGAACCTGTTACCTTCATCCCGATCCTGATAGCAATCCTAAATTCAGAATGCTTTTCAAAGTGTTCCAAGAACTTAGTGCTTTTAATAAAGAAGCAGCCTTTTTTGAGCCATTGGTATTTACCATTGATGTTTGTAATTTGGATGTCAGCACCCGCAGTGATTAAAAAATAGACAATGTCCAGCCTGCAGGCCTCAATGGCTCTCATTAGCGGGGTGGTATTGCCTATCCCAAGGGCATCCACTGCTGCTCCAGCCTTCACCAGCAGCTCAGCAATATCCAGATGTCCATTAGAGCAAGCGTGATGCAGAGGAGTCCACAGGAAATTGTCTGTCATGTTGACATCAGCCCTGCAGAAGAGTAAGAGCAGTTGTGGCAGGTGAAGCTGCCCAGTATCTGCAGTAACATTCCCAGCTCCAGGGACAATCGATGGGAACTGCCCACTGCAATGGCATGTTCCATGTCAATAGCTATTTCATATTGCTATTGACATAGCATACTGCTACTCTGAAAGCATTTGAGTCTCTGATATAGAGCTCCTCATGGATTAGTAATGGTAAGAATGTGTCAGGGTGGTGATCATGTCCTACTCCAAGCCAACACAATGTCCTCTATATGGAGGTTTTCACAAGTGCAGGAAAACCAATAGGCATTCAAACACCCCAGTCCTGTAAAATGGTGCCAGTGTTTGTGCTCCATCTTCACTGGGAATGGCAGAGAGCAGATTAAGGAATTCAAACAAGTATGTTTCTGGGCCAAGCACAGGTGCTACAAAATGTGGTGACACTGCCTAATGTGTAGATGTGCAGACCTTATCTGCACAAGATGTTCATCTCTCCCTTTCCTTTTAGTGTTGCTGCCCTCTGCCTGCTTCATTTCTGTGTGTTGACTTCTCCCTTTGACAAAAGAGTTACAGAAGCTCTGCCTCAGATACCTGAGCTTTACAAACTTTTTCAGCTACTCTGTCACTGTACTAGATCTGTTTCTGCTCCCAAATTAAAATTGGGATGTTTTGGAGGTTGCAAGGACTAGTTCAGGGGAGATACCTGCAATATGCTGGGATGAATGAATGAAAGGATGAAGCTAAAAGGAAAAGCATTAACAGCCTGAACTAAGTTAGGGTCACTGTCCCACTTACTCTGTGGACAAAAAGCTGCTGTCTTCTCAAAAGACAGGAAGGAAGGGAAAGAAAAAATATAAGGAAAGCTGCTTCCAGGGATAGCTTTTTGCTCTTCAAGTCAGATGATTAATAGTTAAGTCCAGATAAAAGAACAGATTCAACTTTTTCAGAATCCTACCTTTGGTGAGATCTTAAGACAGTAAATTCCCCCAATCTCCCACTTTTACCTGTGTTATCCTGCAGTTGCTAAGCTATTACAGTTTATTCATATGCAGTTTTCATTTCCTTTATATTTCTCATTAAGATAAGCTGCTCCAGTTATTCCACTTTCTCTCTCAATCCAACCTCCATGCTTGTACTCAGATTCTGTCTGCCCCTAAATTCTTTTCGTTTTTTCCTAATTCTGTCAGAAACAAATGGGTCAATGGGAACAAAGACAACATGGCACTGACTTCAAAATTCTTTGTAATTTTCTCCTCATCAAGCACTGATTTTACATTTAGTTCAAATTTCATTTACTTGTGAGTCTTTCTGGAGGAAGATAGAAAGTAGATATCACCAATTTGTGTTTAAACCTTGGAATTTTCTATAGTTCTGGATAAATGTTTTGTTTTCTATTCAATATGTGCTTGTGATACTGTACTGAAAGGGTTATATTGTAAAAAGGATTTGAATACCCATGCCAAACTGAAAGTCTGTGCTGCTGAGAGATGTAAAGCAAAACACTGCTCATAATCTTCCTCTCTATTTTAATTTCTGTCAATATAAAAAAATCTCTAAACTGGTACTATTTTTTTAAGCTAAGCTATTAAGTTTCTAGGTCTAACTATTAAATATGATGTGACTCCAGTGCTGTCTAGTGAGGCTTGATAAAAGTAGTGGAGATTAATTTGGTAGACTAATTTGGTAGCTCTTACATTTTTATCTTTGGCAAACTTGAATATACACATTACACAACTTTCCATATGCTTCAGGAATGTCAGTGTAATTACCAGGATGTGTAAAATCCATGTGCTGTTAATCTTTGCAGGAACCAGGGCAACAGCTACAGCCACTTATCCTGAGATATTAATGTTAAAGTTAACTCTGTCTATGGGTAAAGAACAAAGTTAACATAAATGTCTTTGAAAAATGTTCATTTAAGCATTTATGTGAATGACTGTAGGACTACAGCAGTGTGGCAATAAGAAGAGGTTATGCTTTTACACAAGTATAACTGAATCTTTCTGAAATTGCCCTCATTTTTAAGCCATCATTGAGATTTTTCACAAGTGTGTCTGTAGGCTACAAAATCGTTGAAGCACTTCTAAAGAGAGGAACAGAATAAATAGCAGCAGGGGCTTCTGGTGTAAATTCTGCTGCCACAGCTACAGAAGAAAGTGATTATAAGGCTTAAAACATTTGCATGCAAAGGTCCTGGCATGTGGAACAGGGATGCCCAGGATTGCTTTGATCATTTCAGGCAAGTTACTTGAGCCAGATTCCTCCAAAATCATTCACCCAGTTTTGAGAGTTCAGCTTTGAGGATGCTCTCTTTGAGACATGGATGTGAACTAACAACAGTTCCAACAGAATTCAGCAGCTGACCAAAGCTCAACAGCCCACACACCAAAAATTTCAGGGCTGGGGAACTTACCTCTTGGGTGTTTCCAGTTTCCTCTTACTAAATGATGAAATATAATAAACTAAATCTGTGAATCAGGATCCTAGGGAACTAATTTTAATATTAAACATTACGTAAGCAAAAAGCAAGCCTGTTGCATCCAAATATTTACTGGGAACTTATCTTTTTGAAAACCTTTCCAAAACAGCCATTAAATTGAAATTATCTTACCCCTTTTCCAGAAGATACTGCGCAAGGACTATGTTCCCACTTGCACATGCAACCATCAAAGGTGTTTTGTAATATTTGTCTTTTATGTCTACTGGCACCCCCTCGTCAAACGCTTTCTGTAGGGACACCAAGTCTCCTGCTCTGACAAGATAGTTAATATCCATATACGTTTTCCTCGGCTCCTCTATGTACCAGACACGGTCATCGTGCACGGGATGGGCAGACGGGTGCTCCCGTTTCAGCTGCTGGTGCTCAGGGCTGCTTGGGAAAGCCTCAACCATGTACACGGGGAAGCCCTCTTCCCCACGTGGGTATTCGCTCTTCGGGATGACACAGATCGGCACAGGGAGGCCTTTCTTGCCTTTTGCTTTCGCTGCCTTTTTCTTCTTTGCTTTGGGCCCAAAGGATGACATAAGAAAGCTTTTCTCCATGTATTTTGAGCCTTTAAAAAACTCATCAAGGTCGATCCTGTCAGGGTGAGACGCTTCATGCATTCTAGCAACAGTTTCTATTTCTTCAGCGCCCACAAAGCCCCACTCTTTCTGAATAACTGCTACAAAGTCAGCTCTAGTTACCATCCCATCTTCTTGGAGGACAGCCTCAAACTCCTTGCGGAGGGAGTGCTCGTGTTCCAAGGACCAGTCGTACAGCTTCAGGTGCCAGGCAGCTTCCTCTTCTTCGGGTGATAACGTTTTCTTAAAGCCTTTTTCAATTTTACGCAAAGCCTTTACTGCTGCTTTAAAACCACCATTCTTGGCAGCCTCTCTTGGGGTCTGATGTAACAGGTTTCGCCATGTAGGATCACAGCCTAAAAATATGGACACAATTTAGCTGATAGTGCAGTGGAATTCCTAATTATGTAATATAAGAAACTTGTGATATACAGGCAAATCAATGCCACAGGTCTACAGTTTTAGCCTGTTTTAACTATAAACAGTGATAGCACGTGGAACCACATCATTGATCCCAGACTGGTAGGTCAGCCACATGTCCATATTTGTTTCCCAGAGGGAGAAGCATTGAGAAACCCATGCTCTATTTATCCATCTACTCATGACTATGTATAGAAAGGCAGAAGTTCAGTGGAAATTTCACATTCTTACTTAAAGTGGTGAGCAAGGTTAAGAAGAAGCAAACTAAGATGAAGATATCACTCAGTGTTCTATACCCCAAAATTACAATTTGGAAGCGGATCACTTTGAATCACAAGAACAGAACACAGGCTTTTGCAGGGTCCTCTTGAATCGAAGCTGGAAGTGTTGTCATCATCTGATTCAGTCAGGGAAGGATCACAGCTGCTCTGGAGTATGTCCTATTACCCGTGAGCGTGGAGTTTTCCTTGTGACTACACAGAGATTTTTGTTTTAAACTATCAGTAAAGCAAAAATGTATTTTCTGTTGGAAGTTTCAATGCAATACATCTAAAACCAACTAAAACCAGAACTACTTAATACTGTCCAATATGGAGTGATACAAACCCCTGCTGTTTCTGCTGCTTTCTTTGAGAAATGTTTTCTCACCCACATAAGATAATAGCCTCCGTTAGGCACTTCTTAATGACAAATTACATTTGTCGCATGGTACTCGAGAGACAAATCCTTCACAGATGCTCAAATGAAATCCTTCCTTTAGCACAGAAATAGAATATAGATGATAGTTGCAAAGTAACTTATTTTTAATGTACCTCTTTGTCCTATATACTTGCAGCAATCTGTAAATCCTCCCTCTGCAGCGTAATGAAGTGGAGTGTTACCATTCATAGCAATCAGTTTCAAGTCTCCATTATAAGCTGAAATAGCTTTCAGAATCTAGAAAAACAAAGGCAGTAACACCAAAAACCTTGTCTGTTTCTTAAGATGGGAAAATGTGAGATTGATTTACAAATAAATGCAATATCATATATTCCAATTTTATATAGCAAAGTTGTCTCCCATGTCCAGCTGATCAAATGCACATATAACATTAATGTTTTCTATAGTATTATACGTATTTAACTGAGGAAACAGAAATTCTGTGCAGTTGTAGACTCCCAAGGCCAATCTTCATTCCTGCCAGCTCACTGGAGGCCACTGTCTGGCCTATCTATCACCTTTGAGACTTAAAAAGCAGCTGCTTTTGATTGCTGATTATTATGCTTTGATCAGCCGAGATACCAGACTCAAAAAAAAACCTCTCCAAGACTTTGCTTTGACACCACAATTGATGGTACCTCAAAAAAGCCTCCTTTGGCTGCAAAATGTGCAGCACTGTGTCTTTCAAAGTCAAAGAGGTTCACATCAGCTCCTCTCTCAAGCAGACCACGCACCACCTCGACAGCACCTTCCCTTGCAGCCTCCATTACAGCCGTGCGACCCGTGGCCTGCAATTGCAAGAAAGCAATTCACAGTTTGTTCCATATGCTAATCCAGGCTGGAGCAATATGATCTGATTGTTGCAAGGGGACATAAACCTGAAAGTGTCCTTTTAGCTATTACTGGGAAAAGGAGACAAGTCTAATAGGTTCAAAGGTACTTGCAAGTAAGCTTTAAGAATCTGGTCATGGTGCTGCTAGCACGTTAGTAGCTTCAGTCCCTTGAATAGTGCCCATGAAAATCAATGCCTTAGTTAAGGGATCCTTTATTCTATGTGCATGGTCTCATGCATATTTACAACATTTAACACAAAATACCACTTCAGCTTATGAAATAGGAGCTATGGCTGGAGAAGTGCTATGGGGAAGGCAGGACAACCAGGGAATTCCACTACTGTTCTGTGAGGAAAAGTTCACACTCTAATACATGAATGCTTTGTCTTTTTCTAGGTAATAATGTATGTTTGTGCTTAGAAGGACCTATTTTCTTTATAATGGCTGACTTCAGCAGATCTGGTGGCCTTCCCAAGAACAGAGAGTATCTTAGGGATCGCCTGCTGTTATCATGTTGGCTCCCAGCAACACTTGTAACTCTAGAGAGAGGCAAAGAGAGCAGTGATCAGTGGATTTTGTTCCACTGAAGCCAGCATTCTTCCCTGGTTTTGTCCTTCTTGGCCGAGCAAACCATTCTTATAATATGACCAGGAATGTGCCCCTTATATGAAAAAAAGAAAAGCAAGTTTCTCATATTGTGGGTAAACTGAGTGCCTGATGTGGAGACGTGTCTCAGAGCATGGGATAAGCATGTCCACAGGTTGGGTTTTCTACACCTACAAGCCAGGAAGGATACTGCAAAACCAGCACCAAAGCAAAATCTTTGGATAATATTAAGGGAAAGCTTGAGCTTCTAGACTTGTCAACAGCACAGAGCTTCAGTCCTTCAGGCCTTTGTTAAATTAAGGAAGCAAACAAATAAGTGATTAAGACATACAAAAGAGAGAAAAGTTTCTGATACCCCATGCCTGTCTTTATTCCTCATCAGGTTGTTCCTGCTGGACTCACCTTTTAGTGAATATTATTTAGACTCTGAACACCTAAGGTCACATCAAGGCAAAGTACAAATCAGCACTGCTCCTCTGGAGTACAGTGAACTATAGCTCCTAAGAGCTGGCCCAGTTCCATTTTGGTTTTGTAAAATATTTGCACTCTGATCTATAAAAATCTAAATCAGGATACGTGGATCTTTCTCCAAAAAAGGCTGGTACAGAAGATGGGAATAAGCAGGGCCACAGAGCTGAGCGCTTCTCGTTGCTTAATTATTTCAATGTGAGGATTTAAGGTCCTATACTCCAGTCAGCTGGTAATTATTCTATACTCCTCTACATGTTCTTAGTTACAGAAACATTCGTACCGGGTCTTTTGCATGGGGACTTGCTCCTTTCTCCAGGAAAATCAGACACATTTCTTTAACATCATGAGCTTGCTCACAGGCATGTAAAAGCACCGACCTCCCAGCAGTGGTACAGTTGTTCACATCTGCACCATATTCCAGGGCAATTTGCAGGCAGTGGTAGTGCCGCCTTGTAGGTGAAAGGCAGTAAAACAAAATACCTGCAAAGAGACACAGTGGGGATTATGGTGCAATATAAAATTATTCAAAAGGTTAGTTAGGCTGTGAACTTCATAGATGAGCAGTCTTCAGCAGAGACCCCTTAACTTCTCCTAGGGTATATATATGCAAAAAAGGACTTGTAGTTTAGTGTCTTTGAATTTGCAGAGTAAATCAGAATTTAGTATGTGACAGGTCACAAGAGGGACATGATTCTCAATCACAAGTTACCTCTCAGCTATGTACTGAGGAGACCTATGATTTAAAAGCCTACATCGTTCAGAGGGGATTATTTCCATTTCCATCAAAGCTGTTACGGCCAATGGCTTCTGTTGGGCTGGAAGGATTACCCTCAACCACAGCTCTTCTCTACAGGTGGGACACAGCATACATAGTAAGTGTGTAACACATTCAGAGGTTGTTTGACGGTATTTCTGGTCCAACAAGGTTCCCTCTCACTCACCTTTCCCTTCATTATCCACAGCAGTCATGTCTGCATTAGCTTTTGCTAATAACTCCAAAACCACCTCATGGCCTAGCTCAGCTGCCCTCATTGCTGGCGTGCGTCCCATTGTGTCGTGGACATTTGGATGAGCTCCCTGTTCCAGCAAGAAGCGGCACATGTCGATGTCATTTTTCATGGAGGCCAAATGAAAGGCACTATAGCCTTCCTTGGGCTCTGTGCAGTTAATGACATTTGGGAATCCCTTCTGCACCAGCTTTTCTATTTGCTTCTTGTCTTTCTGGTGAACGCACTGAAGAATTTTGTAGACCTGTAAGTTTAGAAGCCTTCTATCAACTGGTAACATCCTGGAATAAGGAAAAATGTCTTCTTTCAGGGAAGTAACTTCTGCATGGGGAGAGAAGAAAACATATAATCTTAGAGATGAGATTATAATTACATACCAGTAAGACCAGGAATCAAACCATGTTCAAGGCATGAAAATATCCACTTTATCTTGACAGAACACTAAGGTTTGAGTTAATTTATCTTTTATTATATACAGCATATATAGACACTATATAAACCCAGGTAGCACCTTGCAGAATTTTTCTTTCTAGTCTCCCAACTCTTCTGAAGAAGTCTCATTCAAGGAGAAAATTAACTTAAGAAACTGTAGGGTAACTGCTTTCCATTCTAGGAACTGTTATAATCTACAATTACTTGGAAGCCTAAGGGGAAAATGATCATCTGTCATTTTCAAAGGGAAAAAAAATCACAAGACACAGTGTTCTCTGCACTTGCTGAAACATAAAATTGATACTAAAATGGATACTAACACCACTTCACCAGTACCTGAGCACACTTTTTTCTTGGTACCTGATGCATGACCTTCCTGCCAGGCTATGTACATGAGAGTAAGTTGAATTTCTCTGCAGCAAAAACCTTGGGGGGAAAAAAAGATGCAGACATCCTCCAAAAATCTTATAGAACATGCAACAAAAAAAGGTGGAGGAACAATGTTTTGCTAGGGAATACTTGGGGTTTGGTTTGTTTTGGGGTTCCTTTATTACAATGTGGTGTAAATGGAACCACTCAGCATCTGCCTGGCTGTTGCTGGATGCTTTATAGATGTCCATGAAAAGCTGAATTTTGAGAGAGATGCAGAAGGATGCACAATTCCAACAGACTTTTTGAGGCAAGACCTTCCATTCTGGAAGGGAAGCCTGAGAGAAAACTGCAGGAAAAGCAGAAATGACTGAAGGTTAATCATGTTGGGAATGGATAGAAAGATGTAATTTTTGTACCATAGGTACAACACACCAGTTGTCATTTCTGTAACTAGTCTGTCATTTCTTTTGAATTCCATGGCCAGCCTATCTTTGGAATAACAGAGATGGGGTCAAGTTCAGTGGTGACAGATTTCTGAGAACTGTCCCTCTTGTTTCTCCCTACTAAATAAAGTCCTTAGCCCTGTCCTTGCACATCTGGCCATACTGGCTGCAGATACCTGCAGCACTGAGTCAGTGCTACAAGAAAAAGAACCCCTTTACACCACCTGACACATCTGACAGCAGCTTATTGCTTCTGCCCTGTACTGGAGCTAAAACAGCACAGGTATATCAGGAAAGGAGTACAGAAAAGGTAGAAAGAGCCATACAATGCCTGGAGTCAATTAGAATCCGCCTTTTCTAGTCTATGAGTGTTGTAAAAATATTGTAAAATGTTCATGTTTTGCTAGAAAAACTGTCATTGTAACAGTTTTGACCAGCTCTGCCCATGTTTTATTTGAACTATACTATTATTAGAAGCTGCTCTCCTGCAGAAGTGTTTCAGTGGGTACTAAAATGCAAAAACTTTCTTTGCAATGACATCTGGTCAGAATAGGACAGCTTCTTCTAGGTCAGCTGCTCCAGAGGCTGGGGGCTGCAACATGACATTACTTAAATGCTAAATTCCTTTCTGTTTCGGTCTTGCACAACCCTCATTTTGATCGTATACAAAGTATATTCTTACACTGCACAGTTCAATCATTAAGTAGCAGTAACTTAGGGTTACTGTCACCTGTGGCTTGTTCATTCTCATCCCTACCATGTTGCACTTTTTGTGGAACTGTGTCCAGTGAAAGGGAACAAATGCAGAGATTTATATTCTACTGACAAGGATTACACCTATAGAAGCACTGTAGTCCTAAAGGTTAGAGGTGACAGATGAGGCTACTCCAGAGCAATGCCCTGATAGAAGGCAATACTGCAGTCCCCTACAGACCCTGGCTTTTAGAGCCTGAAACATTAGGAAGTTATTTCTGAGAAAATTCTCAATACAGGAAGTTTTTTTTCTGGCTTCTGAGCACAGGAAAAGTAGTGCAGTGGCTGTGAGGAGGAGCAGCAGGAAGGTACTGCAGGGAAGGCTGTTACAGTACTTACACCACTGAAAATCAGCAAAAGGAACGTTTTTAAAGATACTTAGATGGAGCTGACAAGCTTAAATATTCTCTCTTGTTCTTGTTCCATTTTCCACCATTCTGCAGCAGTAAGGAACTTCTAAGAACTAGACCCTTTCTTCCCACTATTATTCATTATTTGCACCTGGATTTTGCACAGCAATTTCTTCAGGAACTCATTTGGGACCAAAACTTGTCTTTTCCTCCCTTCTTTCTCCCCTTAAGGTTGCAAACACTGAAGAAATTACATTCTCCATGGAAGTAGGTCAGTAATGCCACAGAACATGAGCAGAACTGTAGTTGGCAAAAACCTGTTAATAACATTTGGAGAAGACACAAATAGATATAATATTCAATTCATATGGATTTGGCTTTATTTTCTGGATTATCCTTGACATTCAGGACAGTGCCAGTGCTACCTCTTGCACAAATGTTACACTCAGTCTCTGATGTACAAGCATCCAGAATTAGCATGTCTCAGAATGCTGTGTTTTCCAGCAGATGAAAGTGAAATAAGTGAAAATGAAAGAAGTAATAGTTGCTCCCTACAACCTCTGCCCCATGCAGGGCATGAGATTGATGGCGCACCTCAGACTTACTGCACTTTCCCTTTTGCTCAAAGGGCAATGCACAGTCCATTACAATTCTAGTCCCAATTCAGCCTGATATGGTTTCTTCTGGTGCTTTTGAGGTGTTTATCACAGGATTCTTTTAATACTTCACACACCGTGATAAAATTATTTCCATAAAGAGAAATTATTTTTATCACAATATTGCAATTCAGCCACCAGTGAAACACCATGCAATTTAAAGTCTTTGCTTCAAAGTATCAAGAACCAACAATTTACATGAAACCAACCATAACATTTTAACTGTTACAGCTAATATTTCTTTGCAGTATTTCTGTAAAACGACTGGATCAAGTTTTATTAGAAGTTTCGACAGTAGCAGAGTCAAAGTAAGACAGGTGGGATAGAATACTATCCAGAGTCAGGTGAAGTGACCAGTGAGTTAACCAGGTGTCTAAAATGAAAGTATAACTACAGATCTTACAAATTTTCATTAAGCAAATACTACCAACAATACAGACTCCATACATTTTTTATCACTTAACCTGTAACAGATGTTTTAATGGAAACAATGGAAAATGAGGGATTATTAGTGGGGCTTTGAGACAGTCCTGCTCTGGGGAGGGCCTCATGAAGCTACAATCGTAAATCCTAAACTTGTAAGATTTGCTTAGCAACAATTTTATCTGTTGACAAACATCAACAGACTCGCTACTTTCATTCTGCCAGCTTCCTGGCATCATTTGGGAGGAGAGCATGAACTCATTTCAAATCCAGATTGATCCTTTTCCCTGTACATCTAGTATTAAAAAGATCATTTTGTTCAGATGCCTGTTTTCCCACAAAGCTTCCCAAGCTGTGGTCGAGGTATATTAATAGAGAGGGACGGTCTGGTGCCCACTGCTCTCATTCATGGGCTCTGTCAAAGCCTGCTGTCTGTCTGATTGCTGCTGGAAGCACTCGTGACTCCTTCTTAAAACTTGTCAACATTTTTCAGTTTCAACATTTCAAGCTGAAAAGATTCTTTTAATTATCACTATTCACAAACCAGTAAACAAAATTTTCGTGTGTTTTATCTTTGGTGAGAGGAAACAGCGGAGCACTTTCTAAATTTAATCCCTTTGCATGCTGGCCACAGAGATAAGCATGAGCCCTGTATGTCAGTATAAAGGAACCAATATGGTAACAGTGCCACACTATATTTACAGCTTCATAAGAATAATTGCACTGGATTTTTGGCTGTGACTGATGTTTAATAGGAGTGATGCAGCAAAATTATCTTAAAACTGAATTCCAGCACCATGAATAGCCCATAATGTTGTTTTTTTCCCTGGAGTTAACTCTCCAGACATGCTTTTCCTGGTGCTGAGGAGCACCTTGAGCGCGGCGTGACGGGCGCTTCCCGTGCGAAGGGAGCAGGTTCTCCGGCAGAGACCTCAGCCCGGGCGCAGCCCTGAGCGCTGTGAAGGAGCGCTGCCGCTGTGGCTGCCTTAGCTCGGCAGGTGTGCGTGCTGCGGCCCGCAGGCTGCCTCGGCGGTCCGGCTGGGCCTGCAGTGCCCCGAGCCCCGCCGGTGGGGTGGGATGGCTGCTGCTGCTGCTGCTGCTGCTGCCGCTGCCGCTGCTGCCGCTGCCGCTGCTGCTGCTGCCGCTGCTGCCGCAGCCGGGGCCGGGGCCGGGGCACAGGGCAGCGCCGCTCCTGCCCGGGCCCGGCAGGGGCCAGCGGGGCGCGGAG
Source organism: Xenops minutus (assembly GCA_035221455.1). NCBI lineage: Eukaryota > Metazoa > Chordata > Aves > Passeriformes > Furnariidae > Xenops > Xenops minutus. The sequence goes on along the minus strand of JAWWEE010000105.1, from coordinate 1,724,296 downwards.
CTGGCGCGGGGCGGTGTGGCTCGGGCTGGCCTGTAGGGCAGAGGGGCTCTGCCGGGAGGGGCTGCTGGGGAGGGAGGGGACCCGCGCACAGCGCTGCGTGCCGAGCACCGGCCCGTGGGGCCGTGCAGGGACACACACACACACACACACTGAGGGCACGGCGGGGCACGGCGGCTCTGTGCCGCGAGGCTGCCCCGGCCCTGCCCCAGCCCTGCCCGGGAGGCGGCGGCCCCCTCCCCTCCCCGCCCGGCCCGCACCCCGGGCACTCACTCACCTGGGGACCCGAGCCCGGCCGCGCCCCCGCCCGCCTCAGCGCCCGCCGTGCCCGCCATGCCCGTCCCCTCGGCAACGGCGGCGCGCGCGGGGCCCCGCCCGGCCGCACCACCGGCTGCCCTCAGCGCCACCGGCTGCCCTCAGCGCCATTGGGTGCCCTCAGCGCCACCGGGTCCCCTCAGCGCCACCGGCTGCCCTCAGCGCCATTTTGTCCCCTCAGCGCCATTGGGTGCCCTCAGCGCCATTGGGTGCCCTCAGCGCCATTGGGTCCCCTCAGCGCCACCGGCTGCCCTCAGCGCCATTGGGTGCCCTCAGCGCCATTGGGTGCCCTCAGCGCCATTGGGTCCCCTCAGCGCCACCGGCTGCCCTCAGCGCCATTGGGTGCCCTCAGCGCCATTGGGTGCCCTCAGCGCCATTGGGTCCCCTCAGCGCCACCGGCTGC